>BPLQ01003277.1:713144-754522 GCA_021605075.1 Caerostris darwini
ATTTTCTCTGAATTTAAATAATTGGTTTTTCACTCGAATAGAAACACTCAATCAGTTCTGCTCGTTTCTGAACATCATATGCAGCCATTTTATTCACCAAGGGATGATCTATAGTCAATAAATATTGAATTAATAAAAAAGATTTAAACTTAAGTTCTTTTCAAATCCTTCAGCCTTTCAGTGTAGTCAATTGTTTTTCTACATTGTTCTGCCATGCACTTTACATTCTTTACCCGAACTTCACAACCCTTATTGGACAATGGCGTAAAATTTCCAATTTTTTTAATCATCTGAGATTTTCATTTGGCTGAACCTCTTATATAGTACCTAAAAATGGAAAAAAACCTTTTTTTTATTATAAAAGAACCCTACCTACTAAATTTATGATTTTTCCGTCAGATTTACAATTTAATTCAAATTTAAAAACGATATATAAAAAAATAAATTATTACTAACAGTAAATTCTTATTTGTATATAAAATGTTATATAATAATTAACATTCGTACATAAATTCTTACTTACTTACAAACAGTAATACATTTCTTTTTGTTCGTTTGTGGGCAGATTTCTATATTTTTTTAAGAACATGAAAAATTTCGGAAAAAAAAATACATTTCAACCTTTTGGTACTTTTTTCAATTCTCACCTAATTTAGAAACTTGAAATCTCCCACCCTTGCTTTGATTTTCTTTTAAAAGTTTCTTATCCTCGATCTTTTCGGTTTCTGTCCCCCTTTCACAAACACCCCTTCATTTCCCTTCTTCAAAAATAACGATATGATAATAATGATGCCAGACAGACGCTTGCTCTTTTCTGGCTTTGTTTCCGTGCATTAGAAATGACATATTTCGAACAGAACTCAGCAAACAATCTTAGAATGAAAGTGGAATGTTGTCAAGACTTTGTGACACTCGAATATACGTCACTTCTTTGTTCTTCTCCAGCGTATAAAATCCATAATATGCTGTCATTGTTCAAGAAGTGCCTTTCCTTTTGAGTGAATTTCAGAGAGCAATAATTATAGACTTCTCCCATAGTAGCATGGCATTACATGTCTTAAGATGTTCGTTAGCTACTTTTTTTGTGATGCACGTATTTTTAGCATAAGATTTTAAAATCCTTTCACACATGCGAAAGTCACAAGTTTGAATTTTCTAATTTGGCACTCAAATTTGACTTTTTGACGCACTCCTTGTTAAATTAGGGTGCGGCTTTTTGTCAAACCAGAAAAAAATATCATGCCATGATTATTGGTACCGAAATAAATTTTGATTTTAAATTAATAATTGATTACCCACAACATTTTCAGTATTTTAATAAGGAACTGCTTCCTATCTTTTAAACATTATTAGCGTTATAAGTTATTTTATGTAAAATGAAATAGGTATGAAATGGATAAATAATTCTGAAAAAATATCTAGTAATGAAAAAAAATTGTTGCAAAAATTAAAAAGCAGAAGGATTTTGTTTTATTTTAAGCAGTCTTTTAGAATTATCCTAAAAGTTATGATAGGTATTTTCTATGTATTTAAAATATATTGTTTATAATTTTAATGTAAAGTAGCGTTTGATAAATTAACGATAAACAAAATTTTAATTTTATTCGTCAGTAACCAATAACAGTACAAATATTTGCATCTTTATATTTAAATAGGAATAACTACACGTGTATTAAAAACACATGATTCATATGCTACTATTAAGGAAAGTAAAAATACACTTAAAAACTATGCCAGCAAATAATACGTGATTCCTTGTTTTATTCGTCTCGTTAAGAAATAACACAATTTCAAAAGAAAATGAGAAAACTTTTAAGCATTCAATATGAAAAAATTTGCTTATTACAATTAATTGATAAATTTTATTAAAATTTTTAAAAATTTCGTGATTTTGGTTTATGCAACAGTTAAAAATATGGTGGTTAAAAATAATGTAAATTATCACTTTTAGTTTTTCATTTATAAGAAATATTAACACATGCAGAACTGTTATATCATGTGGGCAAATACTATTATTTACGTATGAGCTTCCATCACAAAACTTGCTGTAATTGGTTCCATCACCTGGATATCAGCATTTGAGACATTACTAACTTTTGAGCCAGATCTAATTGAAACCTTCCGAATTCAAGCATGTCAAGGTTCTCAATCTCCACCCATCTTTGAGACTATTACCTCAATTCACTTGAATTGAAAATCATACTTGTTATTTTTTCTAAAGAATAACAGTTCTTAGATAAAATTCACAAATAAGAAAATTGGCCAGTTTCACGTTTTCTTAACATTTAACATGCTTCTAAATCAACATTGATTGTTACGTTGCATTTAAAATTCTTCAACTTATGTATGACATCATTTTTAAAATTTCAGTTGTAGTTATTTTGAGTAATTGCAAAAAACTTGCATGTAACTTAAATTATGGACGCTAGTGAACATTTGACAAAATTATTTAAAAAATACGCCAGAGCTACTATAATGTTACTCTTTAATGAAATTTAAAATGTAACAACAATAGACCTAAACAATAAATGCAAAAATCATTTTAAAAAATAAAGTCAGGTTAAGTGACTAAGAATTTGTGTATTATCTCTTCTCCTTGGAAAACTATTTCGCGAAAATTCAAGTATTAGAGTAATTTGATGTAAGTTTGGATAAATGCTTAAATGACACTTCTAAGGACAAAATAGATGTAAGTAAATGTTGAATGTTTATCAACAATTTTGCTGTTCCTAAGAAATATTTTAATTTATCACGAATGTTAAGCTAATGGCAATACACATTTCTTCCTCCCTTCACAAGCATGCATTCTACATAAAAGTTCATTAACGTATGCGGGACCATTTGTCAGGCGACATCTTTACAGGTAAAATGATTGAAAGGTTCTTTATTAAAATTTTGAATGTTTAAGTATATTAATGTTTCTGATTTGTTTAACATGTGTTGTATTAACATTTATATTGTTTTGATAAATTGAACTGAAGGATGGACAGATTTATTAAAACATATGGGTGAAAATATTGACTGTTAAATGAGCCTGCCTTCAAGGCTGCACGTTGCCGTAGTTAATCTTGTCTACAATTTTCCGTTACTTTAATTAACTGATGCTATTCTGAGGAAACTATATTATAAGAAATTTTGCAAATTCATACTTTAGACTCTACATTACAATGAAAAAATTTTTAATTAAATTTGGAAACATCTTAAACTCTGGTTATAAAAATTCTTATTAACTCAAGTTTATAAACTATTGTATAAAATACGTAATAAATAAGATGTAGGTTGTATTGATTCTCTTTTTATATTTACATATTAAAGATACTTGAAGTTAATTATTACTACCATGATCTACAACATAATTTCCAAATTAACTAACTACTTTGTAAGCTAAACATTTTTACAGACATCATGTGTATAAAGCTGCTAAATAACGAAGTAGAATTCAATACGTAAGTTAACTGACCTAAAATCTGATATGTACAATTTTACTTCGAATTAAAAAATCTTTCCAACTAATATTAAATTCTCATGAAAGTTCATAAATCATTTCAAAATGTATATAAATCTAAAAATACTACATCAGATAGTTTTATTGAATGAATATCATGAAAAGACGCAATTTAGACTGGCTTGCAAAAACTTAAACAAACATAAAATTTTCAAGCAGACAGACATAAAATTGTAGAAAAGGGCTTGTTTGAATTAGTACATTGTACACCTAGTTCTACAGAAAGATTAATAGAATACATAATTTAGAAACAAGAGGTCACATGAGAAGTGGGCGCATGTAAAACTCATGCAGTCAGGCTGCATAGTACTGGAGTAAAGAGGACGAAGAAGTATTTATTAAAGACATTACATGCAAATTGGAGTTCGTATGAGCAACATCTAGGACTAGAAAACGACCTGGATGACTTATTAAAGGCAAAGGTTGCGTCCTTTTCGGCGTACTGAGGAGTAATGTCTCTTTACCTTCTGCTACACAATGTAGTAATTAACTACAAAAAAAGAGAAATAATCAGAAAGTAAATAGGAAATGGGTACATCTATCAATTCCTTAACACAATGAAATGAATACGACTAGCAGCTGGGGGTTCAACCCTCATGACACACCGGTGAGATTCATAATTGAATTAATGCATATAATAGTGACGAAAATTATATTTATAAAAATAAATTTTAATTAATTATTCAATACCCGAATGAATATTTTTTTAATTATTTAATACTTGATATTTACTTTAATAAGTTCAAAATTTTAAAATAGAGTAACTAATATAGTATTTAAAATTTTGCTTATATGGAGAACATGTAGAGAAGTTCTTTATAATTTGTGATATTTATAAATCCGTAGGCACAAAATATTTTAAGAAAAATATCGCATTCACTTTATTTTCTATTATTTAATAAAATATTAAGTAGCTGATCGGCATACATGTGAAATCTGTTTCTTAAATTAGATAATTAATAAAGCTGGTTATAACAGAAATGAAACAATGTAATACGATGAAATATATAGATATTTCCCATTTGATTACAAATTCAAATTAAATTGTTCTAATTTAGAATAAATAATCAAAAATTACTCTTATTTTAATGAAAATAAATTTGAAAAAATAACTCGGAAAATCTACTAAAGCAATCATAAATTGTACATAAGATGTGAATGGAAACTATTTGCTGAAAGGATAATTTTATTAAATTCAGTAAACAACTACTGGTTGTTCAACAAATGAAAATTTTAATTATCGTTTAAAATAAACATTACTTTTATTCGAATCAATACCAAATGAAAGTTGGGTTCGAAGAACAAAGACGCAAGTAATTTAATTAAAACACATCAATGCTATGTGCGGAACTCGGAATGAAATCTGTGATCCGAAAATTCATGTTTTATTAAAATTCTAGGCTTTATTAAATCTCAAATTAGTTTAACAAATAAGGATTCTGAAAAATGAAGCATAAATTAACCTTAATTAGTTGTAAAATATTGTCTTATAATTATGAAGTGCTCTGCAACAACTTTTAATGACATCATTTAAAGAACCAAATGCTGTATAATGAGTTAATAAACTCAATGAAAGATACGCCTGTCAAAGTCTATAGAAAAAGTTTTAATTTCATATGGCCGCTTGGTTTTTTTTTTTCAATCACAATTATAACATAAAATTTGCTTAATATCTTTCAGCATCAAATTCTAAAATAAATTTTTTGGAATCTTTTACAGCCAACTATTTTTAATTCATATTACCTAACAAAGAAGAAAAAAAGCTTTCTTTTAAAAAGAATTTACACGCATAGAATGATTTTAATTTTTATACACAAAATATTCACGAATATATCTTTTATATTGTAAATTTTTCAACTAAAAAAATCTTATGATTAGTCAAATTTCAGATTAATTCTTTTTTTTTTGTCTCTCTATCTTTTTTTATTTTATTTTATTATTTTTTTTTAGCGGTTCGGAATCCACGTTAATCTGGAGTTCCAGGTCTAATTAGCCTGAAGTGTGCACAAAATGACCGTAGAGCGACAAATCAAATGTTTTTTTTTTAATTTAATAAATTTAAATTAAAAAATAGTTCTCATTTGAAAAACTGAAGTAAAATACCATTAATGTATACTTTATGCCTTTACATATTTAATTTATTAGTTTTTAATATTAATTTCTTCATATGTTTAAAATACTTCTGTGTTAAATAATTAGTTTCTCTTCACTGTTCTATATTAACGAATTTTCAATGTTAGTTTAAAATAGTTGAAATTTGTTTCAAAAAATGTATATAATTTTTTTTTTAAATTATCTAAATCTTTATTTTTTTCTAAAAATTATTGCTCTAATTTAATTAAGGATTTAAAATAAACTTATTTTGAAAACTAGTCATTTTCTTAATTTGGTTGTCTAAATTAAAACAATATAAGTTAAATTAATTTTATGTGGCGTAAATGAGAATAAATGTTTAAATTAATGGCAATTATGGAAATTAAAACTTCATTTTAACAGAAAAAAAAACTGCTGGATTTAAAACATTGATTTATTTGTTGTTTATTTAATTAAGTAATCGTTAACTTTTTTTATTTTTACTTAATAATTTGGTTTCCTTCTATTAAAGAACGTTTAAATTTTTTATGACAGTTGATGAAAACATATTTAAAAAGCCTTCGATAAAAAATTTTGAAATTTAATAATATTTTTAATACATTCACAAATCTGATCATTTTCTAATAACTCATTCTTTAAAATATAAATAAGACAGTTAAATAAATAACTTCTTTAAAAATATCATTTTGATCAATTATCTTCCCCAAATTTTTTATATTTCTGCAAATACATAAAATCTTTAAGTAAAACATGGAATATATGCCATTTAAATTAATAATGTTTTTATTTTCAAGTAATAAATTATTTTAAAATATTTTTAGCATAATTTTTCTTTGATTTATCTGGTGTCAAATCTAAAGGTATAGCGAAACATTAAAAAAATAAATAATTATAATATTAATTATTATGAGTTATAGAAAAATTAATTCTCATTACTGAAAAAAAAATATATTATTAAAATATAAAGTGTCAGTGTTTTGAAGTGAATGCTTTTATTTCTTTCATTAAAAAAAACGTACCTAAATAAAAATAATTTCATGAAAAAATAACTGTTTCAGAAAAAAAATTGTGGATTTTTTATTTATTTCTTACCTATATATAATTATTAAACCATTATTTATTGATACATTAACTAGTATGTTTCTTTAATTTCATGTATCATTAATTTATCTCGAGTATTTTTTTAACTTCCTTTTATTTTTACTTAATAATTTGTTTTCCTTCTATTAAAGAACGTTTAAATTTTTTTTATGACAGTTGATGAAACAAGCATATTTAAAACGTCTTCGATAAAAAATTTTGAAATTTAATAATAGTTTTAATTTTATAACTTAAAATTAATTAAATTAATAATTAATTAAATTATCATTTGGGTTTTGAAGATATTCCGTATCATTATATTTAATGTAGTTTAACTTCAAAATATATTTTTTCCATCTTTACTTCTCTGATTTATGAGTAAGGAAGGAATCAAAGAAACAATATTTTTAACTCTTTTTACACAAAAAAAATGTATACTACCACACAGTATTGTTTAAGAAATAAGCAATTTGTACATAGTTTCTTATTTTACGTTGCATTTACAAATTAATCAAGCTTACATAAAAACGGATAATAAGCTAGAATATAAAACAATTGGGACTTAATACTTAAAATATTATTGCTAACTATAAAATATTTAAAATAAAAATTGTTACATGGAGAAAAATGATAAAAATTTATGTATTATACCCAACTATATTATTAAAATATTAAAAAAACTTTTTTACAGAATAACTTATTTTATGAATTATTAAAAATATGTTCCCTTTGGAAAATCATTATATTTTGTATTTCTACATCAACATAGATGTCTGTTTCTTACCTGTTTTAAAATAATTTGAATCCATATCAATAACATTGTTTTCCTAAAATTCAACAGGTTAGTTTTGTATACATGCTCACGTTTTCTTGCACTTGAAAATAATAATTTGATATAAAATCAAAGATTCAAATTTTCAGAACTCTTGCATTTTTATAATAATGATTGTATCAGTCCTATCTATCTATAAAAATATGAGAAAAAAATGGAAAGATTTAAAACACGAACAACTTACAAATCTATTTGTTCTAGTGAACTGCCGTAATAAATGTGACAAATGACATTACAAAGAATGAAAAAGAAATTAAGCTTTACATATAGTTATATAGTAATGTATTTTTTTGCAAATTGTGAAATTAACTTAATTTTGAATATTAAAAACTAGTTAAGACTTAAAAAAATAACCCACAACATCAGTAATTTATTGTGATAAATAAGCCGAAATGCAAAGAAATGATGTAACATTTAAACAGACAGCCATAAGATTACTGAATAGGGCTTGTTGTGATCAATACAAGGAATAGAATAAATTCAGTAGAATGGTGATTCATATGTAACTATCAGAAATAGTATATAACATTTAATGGAGGGCACACAAAATCGTTGCAGTCATCTTACACATTTTCAAGACTTCAACAAAAACAATGGCAAAAGGTACTAATAAAGATGTTCTCTGTAAGTTCAAGTGAGTTTCTACGAACAATATGGCTAGAAAACCATATAGACGAGTTTACCAGCAGTCTAGCGATTGGGTACCTTAAGAAGCTGCATAGTGGGACAAACGTAAACCAAAACATATGAATGGGAAAAAATGTCTTAAAAGTTTCAAAAGCCATCCAAACTACAGGTACAACTGTAATAAAGATATCAGCAGCTGCATATGCAAAGGTTACAAGGGACAAGGTTTTTAATGTGACTAGACACCATTATTAGAGCGTCTCGTCTCCCATCGACCACCATCTAGAACTTTTCATATTGCTGATAGCTGTCCATTGACGGCATCGTTTAACCTGATGTAAGAAACAAAGACTGAAAGTCTCATTAATGGAATCGCTTCCTTTAAAAGATAAGAGTTGTGTCTGGATCACAAGGGATTCTGTAAAACAATTGACACGGAGAGAGGCAGGGACACGGTTTTATCCCACTACCATGAGGGAAAAAATTTTGGTCTGCTCGTTTGGAGAGGCAGTAGGATTAACGGGAGGACAGAGCTCAAATTTTTCAACGGATGGATTGTTAAAGAAGTTTACTATCAACAGCATAAACCTTAATTCAAGATAGTCTTCAACCATGTGCGTCCCTTCTGAAATGCCATTGTGGCAGACTTCTTTTCTATACACGATAAAACCAGACCACATTGGACTCGTGCTATTGAGAAACTTCTGGGAAATGAGGATATCACTTGAATGGGTTGGCTAGTGTACTGCCTGATTTAAATACCAAAGAACATGTGTCGGATGGTTTGTGGAAACGCCTTTCGAGGCTATTATAATACCCAGAGAGCATTAAACAACTGAAATAGATGCTCATTGCGAAATCGTTACTCTTGCCTCAATAACTGTTGGATATTCTGGAGTTGAGTATGGATGCTAGGTAACCATCGGAGTTAAAGATGACCATAATCCTTGCTATCTGCTTGTTGTTTTACCTCTTAGGCAGACAAGCATTTATATAAACGCCACTTTTTCAATAAAGCATTTTTTTCCCGTTTGATTTCATATTTCATGCATTATATTCATTTATGCTTTAGTATGTTCTCTTTTTACTTTAAGCACAGAATATTATGTATATATTCTGAATTTTCTGCCAGCTTATTCCTTGTGGAGAAAAAGATAGACAGTTGTTGTTAAAGTTTTGCTGACCAATGTATTTAAGTGCGAAATAAATGGCCAATAGCATGAAGCCAATACTCGGCATGTATATAAATAAATCATCTCCAATTCCTTCTTTTATTTTCGCAATTTTAATAATTGAACAGTTTAAAAAAAAACGATTAAAAAAACTGCCAACAAGTCTTATTTGGCTCTTTTTAAATTTAAATTTGTTGCAAAAATAAAAATTATTGATTGGAATTGTCTAATAAATTACCCAAATTACTTATTATAATTTAATTTTACTGTTTTTCCAATAAATTTAAACTCGCGTTGGGCAGCTCTACAATTATGAAAAAAAGATATTCATTTCAGCGACATATAGGATATTATTTGGGAATGAACCATCAATTATATATTTTAATTTCAAGTTTATTTTGATATTTTTGCTAATAATATTTTAATTTGAAGATATATACTTAAAAATGAAAATGTTTACATGTGAATTAATTTTTTGTGAGTGGAAAAATCAAAATGGCTTTATAGATAAGCATTCGGTTAACACTGTGCTACTTAAATCAACGCTAGTTTGCCCATTAAACCTCCTAGTAGGCATTATTCACAAATTCGCATACGCACATAGTTCAATAGATGTCTATAACTCAATTAAGGAGTACAGTAGAGTAGATATTGTAGGGACCGAAATCATGTTAACCGATAATCATGTGCCAAGACAAAGCTTTACTACTACTAGTATCCTCATAGTATCATAGTTGAGAAATTTAATTCAAGAACATACATTTGCATTTGTATCGGATTCTCAGGCTTAAATTCAAATGTAAATTATGCAAATAATTGTATTTTTCCCATCGCGAAAAATAACTATTATAAATTGAAAGTATTTTAACTCATTATTATTCATTTAATTTTTTTTTTATTTTGTGCAAATATCTTTTTTAGCACAACTAATTCGAATTTAGAAAAGCGACAGTCTTGGGAAAACCGCTAATACTCACTATAACTTGACCGTATCCACTATAAGTTAACAGGCTGCACAAAAATTTAGAAACACCACAACTATATATTTAAATGGAAAGTGATTTTTGCAATTCTTTAGGAGCAGAATTAAATCTCTTGTGTTGTGTCAGAAAGAAAGAAAATAACAATGTAAAAACGAACCCTGCTTTCAAATTAGTGTGTTAAGCTAAACTTTTTATTTGCAAATTCGCAATACTTTATAAAATATGGGATAAAATATATTTATAATAATTGTTACTTTTTTATTAAATTTAACCTGTTTAATGTAGATTCCGAACCACTAACAAACATCCATGACAGCGCCAGAATTCGAGCCTGACGCCTGTGGTACCAATGCCCAGATCGCTAGTCAATTGGCCATCAGGCCGCTGTTGTTTTTGAAAATTCAAAACTAAAGAAATTAAGACGCATCTGGTTGATATATAATAGTTCATGAAGCTTAGTAATGAATATCAACGTTTTGAATTACATCAATTTTTGAAATAATTTTGAACACACTTAATGATTTTTTACTACTAAAATAGTTAGAATAATTTGTTATGCAAAATAATATGCCTGTTTGATTTCTTTAAGTGCTTATTTTTTTTCTAAGTACTTCAAGCAGATCCGTCAAACAGCCTAATTATAAGCACTTCTAAACTAATCGTTTAGACGTGCTGACACACCCCGGTGATAACATTTACCTATTTGACGAACCAATTGAATGGGTAAACGAAGTTAAATATTTAGGTCTCATCATTGATAAAAAATTTACAAAATTCAAGTACTACAAAACAAAATTCTTCGTATAATCACTGGGGCCCCCTGGTTTATCAGAAACGACGTTATTCATAATGATCTCAGAATTGCTACAATAGATAACTATATTACTGATCTCTCCAGAAACTTCTTCCTTGGCTTGAGAAACCATAATAATAACCTAATCAAAGCACAACTATTTTTTGCACACAACGAAGGAAAACATAAATATCCTTTTTCAACTGCAAAATGGTCAGCAGATCTGCGCCCACCATAAAGATATATTTTCTTTCTTAGAACTCCTGGATTTCTCACGTTTTCGTAAACTTTTTTACGTTTATTCATATTTGTTCACACGCTCATGTGTCTGTTCATCTATTCATTTCCGATGGTAGTTTTACATTACAAGTCATTACGGGTCCTATACCATTCCTTTTTTTTTATTATTTTATTGTTCCTTCTCCCCATTTTTTTCTGGGAATTCTCGTTTTGCTATTCGTTCCTACTCTACGTTCTTACGTTCAACCGGCCCCCCCCCTTCCCGGATATCATTTTATCTATTGGATTTGGATTTTTCTTCGGTTCTTTATAATCTTACAATTTATATATTTTTATTATCCATCCTTCATTTACATAATATTTTTAATTACTGTTTCTCACATCCTACTTTTAATTTGATTTTGAGTAGATTCCCTCGACCTGCATTCAATCTAAGAAGACGTGCTGACACGGTTTCCCCCGGATCTCTTCATTTCTGAAAGCACTGATTGCAACAGATGCCTCTAGCAGATTTGAAAGTCCTACTGCACTCTACCTGTGCAAATTACCATTCAACAGCAAGTCGGACTAACAGCAAACAGTATTCTATGCATTTAAAAAAAATTAGAAATTTTTCTTGTTTTATTACTGAAAAATATAGCGGCTCATTTTACAGAAAACGATATTACTCTAACTGTACTTCTTCTATATTGTAATAATGTCAGTCTAGGTTGGAGAAGAATCATTTTATTCCTGGTACGACTTAGTAAGCTCTCTTTCACAGAAATGCTATTTGTTTTTGTTTTTGTTACTGACTTCAAGAGTTAACTTTTGGTTCGAGGAAGTTAAGAATGGACATTTTCCAAGAAAATACTCATTCTTCTTAAAGAGATAAAATTGGGCTTCAAACAAAAATAAGAAGAAAATGTACTTCCCTTGAAAGAGAGAAAAAAAGGGTTTCTGCTAAAGAAAATGAAAAGTCATTTAGAGAAAGAACAGATCAAATTAATGTTGGTAGAAGGAGCTAAGAAATGGGTTTGTTGAGGCTGACAAGTCATCGTGAATGTCTTCACATGTACATTATACCATTTATACCAAACTTTAAAGCAGTGAATGTACTGGAAATTCTACTTTTGCATATATATATTATAACCAAACAAATTATTATTTATAATTTTATTCTCAATAAATTCCATGATTATGAAAATAAAATGTTATTCTTTACAAACTATTCTAAAAATACAGTTTTATTTAAGAAAGTTTTGCTATTTAGCTATTACATTTTCCTCGATGTTTTATATATCGTACTGGATAAAAAAAAAAGACACTTCAAAAATTTGCAGCTGTTTGTTCTATATGTGGTTAAAAACTCATAAAAATCTTGTCCCAGTGTCCCCTAATTTTCTAAAATAAAACTTTATTTTTTCTTATTAAAGGTACGAGATGAATTAGCCAAAGTACTTTAATTTGTCAATTTAATTGCGTTAATACTCAATGTGCATTCAGTCAACAAAATATCTCTAGTACTCTGTAAACTACTGATAAAAAATGAAAGGAAAAATTTATTTTTTTTCATTTTTCATTACTTTTGACTATTACGGCACTAAGTGAATGAATGGTAAACGATCATCAAAGCAAAATTTGATTTTATTTTTCAGAGCTGGAAACCTTCATTTTATAACTAAAAAGAGATAATAATCTTTTAATATTCCGCAATATGGTCGATGAAAAAAATCTTGTTAATTGATATAATCGGTTTGAGGAATTCTAGCGAAAATAATTTGAGGATTTTGTATGTACTTTAGTTAAAAAGTAAATTACCGCTATCTTCAATTATGAGTCTTAATTAGGTAGTTTAACTTCGATTATGCTTAGGCTACTACTTGATCATATTAACTATAGAGATATCGTTAACAAAAGTAATGAATGCAACATTATAATTTATTTCAATTAGGTTTACCTGGAGAAAAAGGGAACGAAAGAATTAGTACAGAAATATTATTTATGCATCAAGCTACATTATGCATTCAATAGTATTTATGGATTACACAAAAATAGTATATATGCATTAAACTTAATGAAATCATCAAAAAATATATTAATAAGTCGTTAAATATTTTCAAATTTTGCAAGTCAATTAGATTTATTAGAAACATTGTGCATCAAAATAAAGATAATATATCAATATTACAATGTTACTATATAACTAAAAATTAACTATAGAATATTGTTTCGTAATAGTTAATTGAACTATATAATAAAGAATTTTAGTATTTTTTTGATGAATATTTTTTTCATCAGATTTCTGATGAATATTGTCGATTATTATTTTTTTTTCAAATGCCTAAAATTTATATTATTTCAATTGAGTGACTAGATTTACTTGAACTGATTAGATTCAAAAATAACTGCCTTTTATCTGATTATTTTATGATGCATTAAAGAAAAACTGTATATTATTAAATAAGATAAATATAAAATTAAACGAAAAAAATAAATAAATAAAACGATTACTATAAAGGTTCAAATAAAATCATTATAGTGTTTTTTATTTAATATTCATCAAATTAAACACTTTATAAATGTATACTTATAATAAATAATAATCTACAATATGTACTATAAGAAGACATTTTAAACATTTAATTTCAGGGATTCATACACATCTGACTAATGATTAGAATTGATTAAATTTGCCTATTTTAGGATTTAAATAAATATATCAAATGAATAGATCAATCTATGTCATAGCAGATAATGGCTTTGAGACCAATTTGTATTAGAAAGCAAGAGAACCTTTAAGACAGCCGTAAAAACTAGCTTTTGATATTCTACTGAAATTTACGATCGTTCAGAATTGTTCATGCCAAAAAAAACATATTACATGTTAAAACTTAATTTATAGTTTTTAAATTCATAATTCAATTTTTGTTTTATTTATTTTATTTAACTGAAAAATCGTTTTTGAACTGTTGATTTCTTAAAATAAATCTTCCTTAACAGTTGATTTTCTCCCGTATGGTCAACAAAAACGTAACAGTTTGGCTTAAAGTCCTCTAAAAAGATATGAGCTTAGCAATTGAAACCCCCAAATCATAATGGCCACACATCTGAACAAAATAATTTCGAAAATTTTAATTCCTGTTAAGCTTTTCACGATATGCAGTAGTTAGTGATTCTGAAACGTAGTTGCGTTCAATCGAAGACAAAACATTCGATTACCAAGGGCGATAAGCGACACCTCTGGCAACAATCACTTGGTAACACCCAACAAATGAAGCAGATGTTCATTGAGGGATGGACGCTCTTATCTTCATAACTATTGAATGATCTGGTATTGAGTATGAAGAGACTGTTCAATAAAGAATATTGCAATTATGAGAGGATGTATCCTTCACTAAATGACGCCTGTTTTTCGTGCTTCCTCTTGGGTACATAAGCATTTGCACAAACGTTTATCTTTCGATAAAGACTTTTTTGCTTGAATCGATACTTTGGATGTGTTCTATTCGCTTTTGTGTTAGTGTGCTTTCTTCACCCTTTAAGTACAAAATGCTATCTTTGTATTCTGAATTTCATGTCTCCTAGGAGTTACGGAAAAAAACAGTCGTTGCTTAAATATTGCACAAAGATATATTTTTAATCCCAATTTATTTTCTGAAATTTTGATATAGATATATATATATTAGTTAAAGGAATTTATGAAGAAATTTTTATAAAGTTAAAGGAGTTTTTATTTGTTTAAACACGAATCTGCATTTTCAATTTTTATTTTTTAAGATATTTCTTATTTCAGTGATTCAAACTTCTTAAACTGCTCAATAATTTAAAAATATTAAGCTTGAACGAAATCAAATATTATAATTTCATGAAATTTTACTTATTTTTCAAAGTTTATAGCTTTTACTGTACTTTTTTTTTTGCTTAAGAATTATCGTAAAATTACAATATTTTATGTGCAATAAGAGACATTTGTCTTTCTCAAATTTTTCTCCTTCGAATGCTCAGCAAGAAAGCTAAAAGGCTGGAAACCCTTGATTTATTGTTTTGTCACAAATGCCTTTTGCTGTTGATAATATGCGAGATCAAAATTTTCTTATGGACTCTTAATAGAATCTTTTAAACCATATTTCTTTTTTGCATACAGAAAAATGTTATAGTTCTGGTGATGAGTCTGAGGCTAAAGATGCCTCTGTGTAGAGAGACTTCTTAATTACAGTACAGGGAATTAGTTTGTTTAACATATTAAAAGTATAACCTTTTTTACTTCTTTTGGAAAGTATAATTTATCATACGTTTTTGAAGTACATTAACCATACGTAATATTTTCATTTATATTATTTTTTAATTCAATCAAATTACTTAAATTTTATTTAATTCTCTCAAAAATCTGGTTTTGATTTTAACAGAAGGCTTAAATAGAAACTTTACTTTCCACTCTGTTTACTTCCATACTGACTGAAATATTTTCTCTATAATAGAAGAAAAATAGAATTTGTCGAGAAATATTAAATTTTTTTTAAGTTATCTGACACCTAAGTCGCGACTTGAATGGAAATCTTATTACTTTTTTTTCGATTTACAAGAAAATACGAAGTCTCTACAATAAGTAGCTTTTTGCCCTTTTTTTTTTTTTTTTTTTTTTTTTTGCCTGCTTACTTTTATATGTTGACATTGGTTGTATTTTTAGAAAAAAATTCAAAAGCATCATGTTATTTTTCAAGAAAGTAAAAATGATGGTTTTTCTTTTCCCGTATTATATTACGAAAGCCATAAGTTTACAAAAATGTTCAATAACTCTAAAAAGTCGGCAGTGTGATAATTTATTGCTACGGATATAGATAAAATATATTTATTTCTATATAATTGCAATTTTTGAATTATCATTAGTTAAACTTAGTTGAAAGAAGATATATAAGTATTGACTTTATTTTCCACTCAATAAAAAGGGATTTGATAAGTAGTAAATATTAGTTTTAATTTTTTATAAGGGTTAATAATTAATAGCATTACTTTCGTTATCTTTCTCAAAGAAGCAATCAAATTTTATATTTATCGAGTGCTTTTTTGAGTGAATTTAATAAATTTAAAATTTTAGCAGAACTATACTGATGTTTTTCGATTGCAGAGCACTTTGCTCTGAATCATTTGCAACTAAATTCAGCACTAACCGGAATGAACCATGGGGGATTGCTGCACTGCACTACAATGTGGAAGGAACACCCCAGAGATGGCATCTGGTCTCGTTCGCACCATCCTTTCCTTCTCCTTCTCCTCATCTTTCTTGAGAAGCGAAGAATATTTCTGCCTAGTGTCTCATCGTGCTTATCCCCAGCATAGCTAAGGGAGCTTTCGGTTCGACTCTCTCTTGTCGGGTTTCAAACCTAGCTCCAAGGGTATGAAAACCCAACACGCTGTACACCAGATCGCTCTTTTCAAAGCTGTAATTATTATTCATATAATTATACAGGCTATTTAATAAGTAATTTGAAATGCTTGTTAGTAAATAATTTGACTAAAACTGTGTATCAGATAGATGCATCTTAAGCTACAAAGGACACACACATTGAAATGTAATAGTGGTTTGCAAAAATATTTGATAAATTCTACTATATACAATATTTGATGTAATACTAAAATTCGTAATCTATCAAGAACATTTGGCTCCTTCTGCGTTATACTTTCTGAAGCAATGAATTTAAAATAAGTTTGTGCAAATGTATTGCATCATTAATATTCCCGTTGTATTCCCCGTGCAATTATGCAGTTTTAAGTTTATTTTTTATTTATTCTAAATGTTATAAATAATATACTATACATCACAATCTATGTAACTGCGTTTTTCACTTCAATAGGCTTAAGCTGTTATCATATTTCAAAGTACTGAATTTATAAATGTTTTGTATTGTTTAAAAATTATTAAAGGAATTATATTTGCTCTTGAAAGAACGGATGAATAATAAAATAAAGTAAGTATTTATACTATTTAGATATTATATCTTTTTTTTTATTTCTTTAAATAATAAAACACTTTTTTACTCATTTCAGTAAGATAGCAAGTAGACATTTTAAAAAAGAAATTCACAAATGAAAATCTTAAATACTTTATTCTTTATGATTGAATGACAAGCATCGGAATACTGAAATTCATGCCGTTCATATATAAAAAACAATGGTAAATCATGAGTTCTAATAATTTAGCAAGTATAGTATGGATACTTTTTTTTTATTAAACTTCTGATTAAATGTTATACTCATTATTTTTAACAATAACGGGTAATACTTTGCACGGTGCTTTAACCACGGCAATATTTCAAATTATATTTTCAAAACTTTTAAACTTAACTATCAATAATAAGACCTTTGTAAAAATGGAAGGAAATTCGTCTTTATGATGTATTATATTTTATGAAACATTAATTTTAAATAGTTTTGGGGAAATGTATTGCATCAATAAAAATTCTTTTGTTCCCTTTCAGTATTAATTTTTTTTATCAACACTAAATATCGTAAATAATATACTATACTATTTAAACCATGCACATTTTGTAATAAGTGCGCCACGTTATTTAATGAATATTATAAATAACTATTTTTTTACCAAACTTTTATTTTATGTCTTTATTGTTAAACAAAAATGTAAACAGATTTTAAGAGTATTACAATAAACGATAGTTATTATCCTTTTTATTATCATTAATTATTGTCATTATTTTTATCATTAATTAATTATCCTTTTTATTATCATTAATTATTTTCACTATTTTTATCATTAATTAATTATCTTTTTTATTATCATTAATTTTATTATCACCGATTGTTATTAGTCTTCTAAACGGATTTTAAGAGTATTACAATAAGCGATAGTTATTATCATTAATTATTATCATTTTTATCCTCTTTTATTTATCATTTGTATTATCATTAATTTGGTTATCATCAATTGTTATTTTCCTTTATTATTCTTTTAAACAAAAATCTAAACGGATTTTAAGAGTATTACACTAAACGGTTGTTAATATCCTTTTTAACCTGTCAAACATTCTGCTCTACAACTCCTGATCAATTGATCCAAATATTTTATTTCTCTCGATCATAAGCACCTATCCGATAAAATCAATCTCTGAGAGTTCGCCTGGGCATGCGGAATATATCGTTCCGGTAGACAATTTTTGTCATAATTCCGCTTAGAAGGTTCCTGATTGGTAAAAGTCATATTAATTCTTGGCTAAATGCGATTAGGGCTTTCTGGTTGACCGCTCGTTCGATCGATTGGAGAGATTTTCTCTCTCCAACCATTAATGTGGCCTTGTACGGCCAGCTCCCATAAAAGAGCACGGCATACGTTTTCATAGACCCTCATTAGAATGTTTGTAAAGTTGAGGCAGTTAGACCTTCATGGTGTTAAAGTGATTAGAGGTGCTGTATGATGGAACCGGCCGTAAAAGTTATTTCCTCCTTACCAGGGATCATTCTTATGATACTAAAAATGGATCCTTTTCCTATTCAATCAGAGATACGAGACATTTTCTCGTTTCTTCACTGAAACTTCAAGATGGTTCCTCTTCAAAATCATTAACGTAAGCGTGTCTTGCGTTTATCGGTAGGTAACACATTGTGAATCAGATTGTTACTTTGTAGCTAAAAGGCTGTTGACCTCTTAAATAGTAAAAAATAAATCTGCATGAAAGGCTTTAAGATGAAATAAAGTGTTTACATAGCGTAATTTTTTAATGTTTTGTAATCATTTATTATGGTAAATGGCATATTTTTAATTTAACTTTTATTAATAACAATAATTTAGTGGTAAATTTTAGTCAAGTTTTCTTTTTCTTTTAATCTTGTGAACGTTTGAGAATCTAATCTTTTTACAGATAAGCCTTTTCGAAGTACTATACATTCGAAAAGACAATTTTTTTTATTCAGAAAGCTAAAATTATTTTTAAAAATTGTTAACCTTCTTTAATTAACCAGTTTAAATTTACATTTAAAAATTAAAATCTGAAAGAACATAAATTATAACATAGGCATGAATATAATTCGCGCGTGAGTTTTTATGAATCACTCTCTATATCTTCTCATCATAAAGGAATTACTACTACTACTACATTGCATAACACCGCGCCATACCTTCTACATTTTCATTAGCACAACAGCACCATGGTAGTCCAAGACCGTCTGTCCACTGGCAGATTACGAGACAGGAAATGATTTCTTTTTCCTTTCTACGAGGTAGGGTGTCAGCCCTACGCCCAACGCTCTACAGTCATATTAGACACGGACCTACGGTTTAAAGTGGATTACGAACAACTACAAAATCCATGGCACCACCGGGACGCGAACCCGAAACATGTGACACCGAGCGCCAGAGTTCTAGTCTCTCGGTCGTCAGGCTCCACTGTACGTAAAACTGAAATGCCCCTTTACAGCTTTGGAAAATAATCTAAGGGAAGTTGTTCCACTGCAATTCTGACAGTTTCAACATCCCCAAGTGGGACATCTAGAATTTATGGATGTGGGGCCATAGATGTTTGTAGTGGTTCGGAATCCACTTTAAACCGTAGGTCCCGGTCTAATATTGCTGTAGAGCGTTGGACGTAGTGGTGAAAACCCGCGTAAAAAAAAACATCCCCTGTCTAGAAATCTGCCAGCAGCCAGACGGCCTTGGCCCATCATGGGGCTGTTGCGCCACTGATAATGATGATATAAATACATAAAATTATACCAATAAAATGAAAGAGGATACATCAAGTATATACCTGTTGCATTATACAAATAAAAAAAGAGGGGGATTTCTTTTGTATAAGTATTTCTAAGGAAAACTTAGAGTTAAATTTGGAGAAAAAATAGTGAAACACCGTGCAACGAATCATGCAAAGAAGAAGCTGATTTCTAAAGTGCACGTTTACTTAGATGAATTTGAACCCGAGACCTTTTTATGCCGAACAGAAATGAAGTTTTAGTACGATTTTAATCGCCCAACTATAGTTATATTTATTTATAAGCTTTTATTTTATCTCTTTACTTAAAGTTTAATGTTAGAAAACTAATGAAGAAACATTTTTAATAGGGTTTATAAAGAAACGTATAGTAAAATCTAATTGCTTAGTGAATATAAGACAGAAAATACTATTTCTAGAGATGAGAAAAATAATGCATCTTAAAAAAATACTTTACACCCACATGTAAAGAAACCCTTAATTCTTTTCTGTTAAAAAAAAATAAATAATGAGGTGAAAATGGTGAAGATCAAGTACTTTAGAATGACTTCCTTTTAAAATTGTGAACTTGAAAGCATTTATGCTAATACATTTAGCATACATAAGTAAGAAATTTAAGTTTTAAGCGTCTTTTTTAAGACCCATGTTCCTCCTTAATTGGCTATAAAGAATTGTTAAAATGATCTTCTTGTTTATAATGCAGGATACTGCCATTAAGCTTCTAAAGTAAATTTTTAGAAGTGTTTTAATTTCCTTAAAACTCACTTTGTTTTTAATTTTTTCAACAAACGAGCAAAGTTGAATATCACGCCCCCGTTACTTTAATCCTGAAGATAAGTAAAGGAGAAAAGAGTTTTAATAAAAATGTTTTCAAACTCTCTAAGGTAAAAATATACACCAAGCTAAAAAAAGTTTCGAACTTAGTTTAGTTGGCGATTAAAATTTGAAAGGAATATTTTTCTTAATTGGAAACTTGGATCTGCAAATTTCTTTCGTCCTAAGAAAGTTTAAGATTAAGTAAAAAATCGGCAGAATTTAATCCAAAACTTATTCTTATGAATTAAATTTTTTTTAAATATTCTGGAACAATTTACTTAGTAATAAATTTATAGCAATTATAGCATAATTCTTAGCAATAATAATAACCCCTAATTTTAATTTTTCATTCCTTTTAAAAATGAAATTAAAAGAAACTATAATTTTACTTTCAAAATGTTGCAAATAATGATAATAACGTGTTGATATGTAATATGATAATAATGTTCAAAATGTTGAAAATAATGATTAATAACTAGTGATATATTTATTTTATATATAGAAATCAGCAGTGATGTTTGAAAGATCGTAGTTATAAACTATTATTTTAATAATTTGTTAAACTTTAAATTATTTAAAGTAGTACTTCTATATTATATTAAGGTAGTAAAAGATATATATTTTCAGTTTGTTTATGGAAATCAAAAAAAAAGAATGGACCTGCTCCTATCTTATATGTTCAACTGTTCTTAAAACAGAAAAAAATCAGAGTAAAATAAGAACCTACATTATTCATTCTCCGGCTAAAAATAAAGCCTACTCAAATTATTAGTCAATCTTCACATCTCATTACTAAAAAGAACCTAGATATAAATAAAGTAATAAAGACTAATAAACTTTAAGGAGAAATTTTCCATTTTCTGATTTGTTCACGTTGATTCTTTTGTTAGCTGACCTTGACTGCCAAGTTGAGACAGCGCTGCTCCCATTTTCGCCCAATGTTTATCATAACTAACCGTTAATCCAGTACGCAGTAAAACACATAACTCTGCAGAACTCTTACATTTATGTTTTATTCGTTACTACTTGTTGAAGAAGTCTGAATCACAGAATCAATGCGATATCAGATAAACAAATGGTAATAAGGCAGGCTCATGTGTATTTTTTCATAACATAGAGCAGGTGGTCACAACGTGTTTTAACATTTTTTGTGCTGTATTTTTTTATCATTAAAAGAATATTCGATTAAATTAGTGTTCAGTGTATGAATTTTTGTTTTGTATTCGCTAGAATGACTAAATACTTAAATGGATATTTATAAGGTGCGTAGACACAATAAATATGTACGCTTCTTAACAACTGAAATTTTTATCTAATGAGATTTATGTGTGGTATTCCTGTTAAAACCATATTGACACTCAATAATCCGACACGGCTGTGGTCCCAGACGTGTCGGATTACTCTTCTTGTACGCTGCCATTTGCTCCTATATGGAATGAATAGCTTTGGAGATGAGGAACAGTGTAAGTAAGTGAATTGCCTATAAGAAAATTTAAAATTTGAAATAATAAAAATGTTAGTATATAGGGAAAAAAGTGGAATAAAATACAAAAATGTTAGTAATAATAAAGAGAATGAAAATATATCAAAAGATAATGAGAATAAAAACCTTAAAAGAAAGATTAATTTAAAATTTAAAATTTTTATTTTTTATTTTTTATTTAATTTTGTATAATATTTTTTATTTAATTATTTTATTATTATTTTTTTTCTTTAAATTTTAAAATAAAGCAATAAAAATAATAAAAAGGAGAAAAAACATTAAGAGAGGAAAAAATCCTGCGTGTCTGATTAAATAACGTTTACTGTATATATATATATATATATATATATGATCTTACATTTATAGTAATACGGCGATCTATATAACATGCAGTAATACTGAGCTCTGGTGACAGGATAATTGCGAAAAACATATATATATATATATATATATATATATATAGGGGGTGTAGGAGGAATTATAATCCACAGGTTGTTGGAAAAAGTTAAGACATTAAGATTGAGTATTATGAAAACTATTGTTTGTATTATGAAAACAAGTATTATGAATTGTTTTGGGTAAATCTTACATTAATTTCAATAGTAGAAATAATACATTCTAAAATTTGATTTAGGAGTCTGGACTTTTCTGGACACTGGAAATGCACAAAATTTGATAAGGCATTTTGACATCTGTCACAAATGAAATAGTGTGTCACAAGACTATCCATATTAATTCTGAGTCACCAGCGCTCAGTATTTCTATATGCTATATAAATCGCAGAAATACTATAAATTTCAGATCATTCACAAATTTTCGGATTTTTTTTTTTTTTTTTTCACCTACAAAAATAAATCGTCTTAAAAAAATTTTTTTTCTTCGTCTTTATTGACGTCATATAAAGGGTTATTTGTTGGTAAATATTAGGAAATAAACCTTTTGCAAAAATTTCGTTTGATTTTTTTTTTTTAAATACTTATTTAAAGAATTTGAAATTTCTACTCTGAATTTTTTTTCAAATTTTTCTTCCGTCAAAATAAATTCAAAAATTAAGATGATATTATGAACATCTGATCCTTAAGATGTTATTAACTTGATTAAAAAAATTGAGGATTTCATTCTTGTCTTACTAGTTACATGATACAAAATGTAAATTCTGAACGTGAAAATAAAATAAATAAAATGTACAAATGTGTAAAATTCATAAAAATTGTTATTTATGGTTATCCACAGATTAACGTCTTAAGTTTGACTGAAATTCAGTAAATTTAGATATAACCAATGATGAATTATTTACAGGAATCCATCATATCATTAAAATATTTTGAAATTTACTTCACCTTTCATGAATTGGGCGAATATTTGAATTCGTAAGTTTTTGAGAAATATGTCTTTCTGTCTATTTTCAATTAGACATGTATTTTCCTAAAATTCACTTTCAAGAAAAATTAATTTATTGAAATGAAAGGTTTTATATAAAATTTGCTTCTAATAACCAATCTAGATGCACAAGTTAATACAAATTTTCTTTTACAAATTTATGAAAAATGTCATATTATATAAAAAATGGCTGCTGTGAACTGAAAAGTGGTTGCTTAAAATGTATTGCATGTTACTTTACCTGGCAAATTTCTTGTTTACGTTGTTTTCTAAGAATATCAATGCAAAACTTTCACATTAAAATAATATCAACTTTACGGTTTACTTTTTATTATTTTATCATTAAAATATTTTTAAAGAATGCTTTAGAAAAATAATGCTTATATAATATTTTTATTCTTTATTTCAATTACAATTATGACAAAATAATTTACTCACTATTATAATAAAACATATGCCATGTATATGCCATTATTACATATAAGTATATGCCGTGATTTTCATCATAATAAAATTTGATGAAAATCAGCATATACTTTTAGTGAGAAGAAAATTTTGTTAAATAGCATTTTTTTTTCTGCTTCGGTAATGAAATTAAAATAGAATATTATTTAATTATTTTAATACTATATTAACAAATTATTGTAAATTGTACCAATTAATAATTTTTTTTCTTAAAGTAGTATATTATATTAATAAGAAACTAAGAAAATGAAAAAAAAAAGCTGTGGTATTTCTTTTTTATAAGTTGCAGGTAATGAATATTCATATGCATACATATCTGTTGCATATATATCTCTTTATTAACGATGTGTCTTATTAAATGCCTGAACCTATAATTAGAAACAAACAAACTAACTTTGAAGCTCCGTATAGCAATTTCTAACGTCTTTGGCTCGCGCTAGCTATGATGATCTTCATCATCCTTGCTTACTATGGATATCATCAGAACATAGAATTATTCGTCTATCCAATTATTGAGGAGATACCCCTTTCAGTGAATTATTCTCCGATTGATATCCACCTCATCCCAAACAACAGTTTAGATTGATTCAAGCACAGAAATCCTGTGCTATGAAACTCTTGGAATAATCAAGGAACATAATTATAAATACCTTAATACAAGCAGGTGTAAACTTCTATTGAGGATTTACGTCCTGAAGGCCCAAGTAAACTAAAAGGCTCGAATAATATTATTATCTCGGCCACTGAATTAACGTCTCTATTCAGTTAAGATGCCATATACAATGGACGTATTCAAGTTTGTATTAGAGAAATGAATTTAGAATTATTATAGTTGCTTATTCAAATGGTTTAAAGGTGACTACCAAAATGCATAACGTGAATCATACTAACACCTTTCGATTAATTTAAGACTATTGTCCTAAAATTTAGCAGGTACAAATTAGTTTACAAACAGTTCTAAACATTGTTTTATTGTAAACAAGAATCTAATCATTCTTAGAGGTCCATTGAGCAGTGGACTGAGAATCAAATGAACTATTTTGAATGAAATATGCTCTTACTTTAAATAACTTACATATTAAGAGGATTATTTCCTGGACATCACTTTTAAAGGGAAAAAATAAATTCTGTAATCTAATTTTACACTCTCTAATTTAATTTGGTGGTTAAGAAAAGTAACAATTGTACCAAAAAAAATGCATGTAATTTTTTTCCAGAAGAAAAAAAAAAGAATGACAAAAATAAATATTAGGTAAAAAAAAGAAAAAAATTTACGCGGCTTAAGAAGCTTGAAATTTGATTTAAAAATATTCCTATAATGATTAAAAAGCAAAAAAGGGAATGAGGATACTTACAACGAAAGACAATTTACTGGTGAAAGATTCTTTAAAATATCTGATGCTTGGATTGTATGGAACAATTTGTTTAAAAAGTATAATATTGTACGTTGTATTCACTCATATTTAGAATGCATAGCCTACAGCAAACTGTTAATTGTGGATACCGCTGAAAGTTTAAATTAAATTTTATGAAACTATATGTGAAACAAATTATTCCTCCCCTTTTGCCATATAAATTTTGTCAAAGGAATTCAAGTTGAAATCTACAGCACATTATGGCTTTACATTCAACATACACTGAAGTGACAAAAGTCATGGGATACCTCTTAATATCGTGTCGGCCCTCCTTTCGCCCGGCGAAATGCAGCAACTCGACGTGGCATGGACTCAACAAGTCGTTGGAAGTCTTCTGCAGGAATATTGAGCCATGCTGTCTCGATAGACGTCCATAATTGTGAAAGCATTGATGGTGCAGGATTTTGGGCACGAACAGACCTCTCGATGATGTCCCATAAATGCTCGATGGGATTCATGTCGGGCGATCTAGGTGGCCAGATCATTCGTTGGAATTGTCCAGAATGTTCTTCAAACCAATCGCGAACAGTTGTGGCCCGGTGACATGGCGCATTGTCATCCATAAAAATCCCATCGTTGTTTGGGTACATGAAGTCCATGAATGGCTGCAAGTGATCTCCAAGTAGCTGACCATAAGCATTTCCAGTCAATGTTCGGTCCAGTCGCACCAGAGGACCAAGTCCATGCCATGAAAAAACAGCCCACACCATTACGGAGCCACCACCAGCTTGAACAGTGCCTTGCTGACAGTTTGGGTCCATGGCTTCGTGGGGTCTGCGCCACACTCGAACCCTACCATCAGCTCTTACCAACTGAAATCGGACCAGGCCACGGTTTTCCATTCATCTAGGGACCAACCGATATGCTCACGCGCCCACGAGAGTCGCTGCAAGCGATGTCGTTCTGTCAGTAAAGGCACTCGAGTCGGTCTTCTGCTGGAATAGCCCAAGAAAGCCAAATTTCTCCGCACAGTACTAACAGACAAGTCCCTTGTACGTCCCACATTGATTTCTGCGGTTATTTGACGCAGTGTTGCTTGTCTGTTAGAATTTACGACTCTTTGCAGACGTCGCCGGTCTCGGTCGTTAAGTGCAGGCGGTCGACCACTGTGCTGTCCATGGTGGGATGTTATGCCTGAAAGTTCATACTCTCGGCACACTCTTGACACAGTGGATCTGGGAATGTTGAATTCCCTAACGATTTCCGAAATGGCATGACCCATGCGTGTAGCTCCAACTAACATTCCGCGTTCAAAGTCTGTTAATTCCCGTCGTGCGGTCATCATCACGTCAAAACCTCTTCACATGAATAACTTGAACAGAAATGAAAGCACTGCGCATTTATACCTGTTCTACGCGATGCTACTGCCATCTGAAAATTTGCATATTGCTATCCCATGACTTTTGTCACTTCAGTGTACAAACAATAACTTTTAACTTTAATATCTTTTAATTACAGGTGGTGTATTTTACACATTAAATTAAAACAAGCTTGGAATAAAAATTGAAACAAGCTTAAAACAAGCTTTCTTTGAAATGAAGTGTCATATGGCCCATTAAGTATTCTATATTATACTACTGCCAACAGAAATCATATGAACTAATTAAGCATATTTACTTCAATTATGTAATCAGTTATTAATGTGTAACAGAACATGTTTGGAAAGATTAGGATAAAGTTTTCGTAAAGCAATCATCTAATGAGAGCCAATGACATTAAATCCAAAACAAAAATTAAATATTACGGCAATTTTTTGGGATTTATAAAAAAATAAAATGAAATCTAATTAATTTTTAAATACACAATACACTTTTCGATCTTTATTACAGCAAAAAAATTGATTTTTAAAACTTTTCATTAAAAACGTTTTGCCGGAAATAAAGCATAATATAAAATATCGATGTATATGCATTGAAGTAATACCAACTTTTGTAATTTTTTTTTTAATCGTGTCTTTTTTAATCAGCATTTTGTCATGTTTTTCATCAGTGGTTTATAAATTATAGGTCTAAAACTGCTTAATAAAAATCTCTTTAACTTTAGAATTTTTTTACATTTTTAACAAAATTAATCAATCATGTTTTCTCTTTAATTGACTATTCAGATGGTAACAATATTGAGAATCATTGCAGAACCATTTTTTTAGACATATTTTTTTCACTCCTGCTTTTAATTATAGTATGATATTCTTATAAACAAATCGTTTCAATTATGTATTACATTGGATCATAATAATCAAAAGCATACACTTTACAAATTAATCAATTAAAGATTTCTAATCTTCAAAACATTTTAAAAAAATTGATAAATTATACAAGCGTATTTCACCAATTCTGATATTGAAAGTATTGGATACATTTCAAAATTGTATGGATTGCCAGTATTAGTATTATATGTTTCTATATACTGGCGTATTAATGCTGGCAAGTTTTACATTTCAAATGCCAAGAAAAAATAAATTAATAACATAATCAAATAAATAAAACCATCAGATTATTAACTCATTTATTTATAAAGCGATGACATAAACACATAAATTAATTTAAGAATTATATGTTTTTTGGAAAATTCAATTAGACAAAAAATATATTTGTAACTCCAAAACAATTTTAGTGAGTGACTTAATAGCTCTTCTGCAATGAAATAAGCAAGTATATTATAACATATTAAATAGTTTTTATGATACAATATGAACTTTAAATGACATGCATACGAAAAATACAGGACATCCAAATCAATTGTAGTTACATTTTACTCAATGAATTTTCCATTTATTTTCAGATCGAATTTATTTTAAAGGCGGTAAATGTAGGTGTACGGTTGTGCAGAGAAACAAATTGTCATAAAGAACTGTAGAAAACAGGAAAACATCATGATAACCATCATTGTGACACCCTATTACTCGTAGCCAATATAAGTTTATCAGCTAACTATCAGCTTTCTGGATCCTTCTTATGACGTCCATAAGAAGGATCCAGAGAGACAGGGGATCATCAACCATCCCCATCAAAGAAAAACTACTGGAAACTTTTACTCCACTCTCACAGATATTGTGATGTCTTCTAATTGATGTTATCTTTGCACTGCCATGATATTTTTTGCTACCAGTAACACTTTTTGAAGCAGTTTCTCTCTTCAAAAGTTAGTAGCTCCTCTGTTGTCCTCAGGATAAATTGTATTTGGAAATATATAAGATAATTTAATTAGTTATGGAAAGTCAAAATGGGCAGGAATTTTCGGAATATCTTATATTATGTAGAATCATAAATGTACTCTAAGCAATAAAATTATTAGCCAAAGCTTGTAGCGATGAACTGATAACACATATTATGTAATAAGAAATGTATGCATGTAGAAAAATAAAATTCATCCAGAAATTGTTTGCTATTTTCCATTTTTTGAACCTTTAAAACTGAAATAAAAATACTAATCAGTATTTCTAAAACATTTTTTTAAATACTAATTAGTATTTTTGAAATATACATTTTAAAAAACATCAGATTAAAAAAATGTTTCAGATTGATATTTCACAATGGCTGGCCATCGTTGCAAACTATTTATGCATGCTGTAAACAGCTTTTAATATCAGGGCAATATTTATTTTCTGAAGCGGAATCATAATTCTAATTAAATAAATTTGTATTACTCAATAATAATATTCAAGTAATGCTGTCTTGTCAAAAAAGTTCAAACCTGGCAAGATAAGAACACATTTTGCACCAAGGGGATGTAGGTGGGTTTTTACATCACAACGAGTTCACTTTTAATTAAATTTTTCCACTTCAAAAAAACTAGACGAAGTAGACGCATGGTGTGAGAAATTGAAAATGAAAATTACGAAAAGGATTGCAGGCATTTTAAATGGTACGGAATAAAAAAAATAGAAAGAACATTTTTCTAACATAAGTTTTCGATTTCTTCTCTTTATAAAAAGAATGTTGGCGAAATTCAATGATGTTTAATTACGATTTCATCCCTTAGGCTAGAATTTCCACTGAAAATAAAAAATAACAAAAAATTCAAGTTTACTAACCTCTGCTGAAGATACATATTTGTTTAAAAGGTATTAAAATTTATCAGCCGTTACGTAATAGCTTTATTATTGTTACGATTTCTTATTATTTTTTACTATCAATCGTACAAAAACATATTTTTAACATATCTGGCAAAAAAACACAAAAGATTGTTCGAAAAAAAGATGATTTCAGGGTTTATTGGAAAACTAGTGAAAAGGTTATTATACTACTATGTCCAAAAAGTAAGACCAATTTTCAATTTAAAATTCCCGGGGCTTATAGAATTTCCTTTTCTTTTCTTTTTTAGATTGCTGGCACTGTCCTTGACATCTGTATGAAATTTGACTTCAAAATATTCATTAGTATTTGAGTTACGCTTGGCTTTGTGAGACGCTAAAACTGATTCCGGAGATTTCTGAAATGTCTAAATTAATTGAGCAAAGAACTTCCATTAAATTTTGTTTACGAATATAATGTTGCAGAAGGCATTCAGTGAGCATTCCTATATCGGAAAGAAATGTTTAGAAGTGGTATAAACAGTTCAAAGAAGACTGAGAACGCGTTGAAGACGACGTCCCCTCTGGTCGATCATCAACCTCAACCGACGAAGCTCACGTCCAAAAAATTAAAGATTTGGTGCTTGCAAACCGTCGATTTACAATTAGAGACCTTGCTGCTGATGTTGGAATTTCAAAAGGATCGGTCAATTTCATTTTGGGCCTCAAACGCGTCTAATCTTGATTGGACTTGAAAACACTGAATGCTCCAGCTGACACTGCATTGATTCTTCGTGACTTTTTCGCCAAAAATGAAACCCATATCGTTCCACAACCACTGTATTCACATCGTTCTACTTCTGGTTGTCCCCTAAACTCAAAAGACTATTCCGGGGACACCGTTTTTGTCGATTGAAGAGATTCAACGTGAATCGGCGCTTGCTTTAGAAGGCCATCCCTGCCGATGAATTTTTAGCATGCATTGAGGATTGGAAAAAAGTTGGCATAAGTGCATTGTGTCCGGAGGGGATTACTTTGAAGGCGATGAAATAAATTTGGAAGAATAAATAAAGAGTTTTTGAAAAGAAAAATAATTGGTCTTACCTTTTGTGCACAGCAGTATAACTTTCAGAATTAACTTATTTTTCAATTGAAATTTTCAGATTTATGATTTTTTTTCTCATATTTACTATTGTAAGATTGAAACCTAAAATTTGCTTGTGTATTTTCCCAATGAATTTAAAAAAGAATTGAAAAAAGTACAAGATTAACGCTAATACTGGGTAATTAAAACTTAAATAAAAAAATTGACGGAAGTTAAAATAATGTTCGGTATTTTTTCTTTCCTTCTTTTTTTTAATCAACTAACTGATTAGCAAAAACAAAACTTTATCATTTTTTTAATTTCCTTAATTAATTAAAGAGTAGTGTTATCCCAATATAATTTTCTCAATTAATTAGTGCTTCGTCTTACTCAATGCTTAATGCTTTATGCTTTATTAACAAATTATATGTGAGTAGCTAAAACTGATGCATTTAAAATTTCTTATTGCTTTATACATAAAGCTAGAGATTTGTTTGATTATATTTCTGAGAACTTAAAAACTCTAAAGCTTAGAAGTACAATTTTTTCATTAAATTAATTTTTTTTATCTAAATTTTTTTTATTTTAGTCAAAAATTACAAAAAAAATTCTTATAAGCTATTTTTTTTAATTAAATTTAAAAAAGTCATTTTTTATTGTAAATGCTTGGCGCCATCTGGTGACTAAATATTATATGATAATTCTCTTTAATTTAATATGTTAATGCTCTTTTTTTGAAATGTTCTGTTATATAGACTTAACATTTATTTTTTTTTTTTTCATTTTAAATTCGTTCTATTTATAAATAAGGTTTAAATATAAGTTTTTCTTTACAATTTGTTAAGCAATTATTTTTAATCGTTATTAGATATTTTGTACTCATTTCTAGTTATTAAATATTTTGCTAATTGAGATTTTCTTTTGATTCCTTTACTTTTTTAACAATATTTTTTCTTAATAATATTTACCTAAATTTGAAATGTTTCATTTTGTGTAACCGAGCAGCACAATTTTATAATAATAAAATATTGTACATATCTGCAAATTTATAATAATAAAATAAAAGATTATGTGTATAATAAGTATGTGTGCGACGTGAAAATACAAGATCCAGAACTATAGTTAAATTTGATAAATAGAATCTTCAGGAGGGGTTTTTGCTACTTAAAAGTAAATTTGATAAAATATGAATTATATTTTTGTGTTTAAAATTAAAGTGAATTTTTTAACATAATTTCACTTCTAAATATTGCAGAAAACATCTTTTCAAAGTTGAATAGAAAAAACAATGTACTATTTATGATCTTCATATGAAAATGTCTTTGCTTCAAATTTCTAATTGATAACTGACGTAATTTTATACATTTCTTAAGTGATCGTTGTTATAAAAACATACTGCAATAAAAAACGAAATGTCGTCTATCTTCTTTTTCAAATAAGATCTCCGTTCCATTTTGAAATAAGAACAAACTTTATGTTTTTCGTGCTGTATGTTTAAAAAGTTTGAAATTCTAGTGAATGTTCCAGTAGTGTCTATAAAAAAATAGTCATTTTAAAACAACTAATATAAGATGTAATTTGCAGCCTTAAAAGACATTATGAAAAACTTTTATCTATATTCGTTAACAAAAATACCTTTCTTAATGCTTGTCATTATACTGCTGAATGAAATAAAATTTATTTCCAAAAATAAGTACTCTTTTGGCCATTTAAATTGCTTCATAATGAAAACAGCATGCAGCAAATACAAAATTTAAATGAAAGTTACAAAATATTGCGATTATCATTAGCATTTCAATGTATATTGCCAAAAGAAATGCTACGAAGTGATTGACATTTCAACGCATACTGACTAAGTAGGTAGGAGTAATGCCACTTAAAATATGTATAAAAGGAAAAATTGTTAAGAAGTTTCTCATACGGAAATCTCATTTACACATTCTTTCTTTTTAGAAAGGTCTTGCTATGTCTTGTGTAAAAAATAGGAATGCCTGCCAGAACATGACGGAATTTGATCGTTCTGCGTTGGTGGAAATTTCATGCTTATTATGAGAATATGAAATTAATAGCTCCAGTACATTCAGAAAGGGATCTCCGATTTCAACCCCGATGAGGACAGACATGTCTTCACTCCTTTGCGGGATCTTCCGATCACGTCAGATATTACGAAGATGCCTGCAGAACACAGAATGTAAACACTGTGACCATTTTTGCGACACCCTATCACGCTGTATCACAGATAGGAGCACCAACAGTGTGGCATTCTATGAAGAACATAGAAGCAAGACTGGTGTCATGTTGTCGTTTAAGACTTATCCCTGTTTTGTAAATGGTGTCGTGATGGATCTGTCCGCGTGTGGAAGCACCGAAAAGCACTTTGTCACTTAGTCTCTCTACTTTGCCAACTTGCATTCGGCATCATGATACAAACTCGACACCTGGAGTGATGGTGTTTGGTAAAATTCAATAAAATATCAGGACAACCGGCTTTGCATTTCTGACAGGCTAAACCTCGTACCAATGCCCTACCTTCAGACACTCTACTTTGTCGATAGTTGTCTAGAGACTGCCATACGACCACTAGCCAATTAATACGATTGATAAAGTTAAGACGCATTTAATATTTGCCACAAACTTTTTTCACTAAATGACTAGCCGGATCAGAGCTTTTATTGCTGCCAGAAGCGGCTGCTTATTTGTATACTCTAATTGTAATTTGTAACTAAAATTACATACATTTTGCATTCATACCGTACATTTAATCGTGCATTTTCCTCATCATTCTGTATGTGTACAACACCACGACTCTGCTACTTGCTTTCATTTCTGATAAAGTAATTTCATTGGCCAGTATATGTTAAAGCCCAGACAGCTTTTACCATTTATCTTGTATAAAACACCACAAGATACTCAAAATTTAATTAATTTTGCTTCGTGTTTCCTAAAATTAAAATGACTTCAAAAACTCACTGCAATCATTTTTTATTTTTTGAAGAACCACTTTCCTTAGTCAAAATAAATTTTAATATTCATTTCTTTACTGTTACTGTGTATAAATTACAGAAATACATAAAAAGATTAACGTTAGTTTAAATTTCTAAATATTCATGCTCCTTCTCCATAGAATGCAAAACTGGATATAAAAATAAATTCATATATAAGTCATCTTGCATTTAGGTATACTTGCAATTTTAAATTTAATGTAACTCCAGTACTTTTTATTCTTTATTTTAAGCCTTGGTGACTCCCCGCAAGAACATTGTATTCGAAATCTTATTTTTGTAAATACAATTTTCAAATTAATTCAAGGACTCCCAAAAGATGCTCTTGACTGTCAGCAGAAATAATTATTGGAACGTATTACCCTTTTCATTTGCCGTTATTACTGGAAGCATCTTTCTCATCCAATGGATGCTAGAGAACTCTTACTGTTACATCATCTCTTTAATTCTGAAGACCACTTGCCTCTTTCGACATATTGAAGTTCAATTTAAAATTATACCGTCAATGTTGTGTCCAACAGCTACTGCAAAAGTCATTAAAATATATAAAGTTATGTAACTTGCATTTATCAAGAGCTCCTATCAATTTTATGTTATAAAAATAACACTTTCATAATTTTGTGGTTTCAATGAACCTAACTGATTTATATGACAGAATTTATTCTCGGTTTCGCGTCAAAACTCATTCGGTTCTGACTAAAAATATGCCTTACTTATGATGTCTATATTTGCGATATGTTCAACTAATTATGACGAATATTATATATTGAAAAATTCTTAAGATTGTGATTCAGTACATATTTTATTTTATATATTTTATTCTGCATAATACATTACTTATTGAGACACCAATTGCAATTAAGTAGACTGTCTGATGTTAGTTAAAGAAGTAAAAATTACGAGATCTTAAGTTTTCAATGCACTTAAACATCAAGAAAGAACACCTTATCAAAAACAGTTATAATCACTTAATGAACGTTTTAGGAAGCATTAAGCTATTGAAAAAAAATCATGTAAAACAAATTAGAAAGAAAATACATTTATGTAATTAACACCCATTATTTAGTTTTATTCAAGGATAATAATAAACAATTCATCATATTTCTTCCATAGGTGACATAATTTAAAATTTTTATCCCAATACTATTGAAATTCAAGTTATTAAAGAGGAAAATTATTAAAGCTTTAGAAGTATTAATATGAGAACTAGTATTATCATTAAGAAGGGATTATCAAAACCAAAAAGGGATTATCATTAAGTTTAAAGAATTTGTTTTTCAAATAGTTATTGCAAACTATTATTTCTAGCAACAGCACCATTACTTCTGTGCTCTATTGATCCTAGTAAGTATATTAAGATTCATATATTTAACATTTCAGCTGAATACATATTAAAGTTGTGTGAAATCTTAAAAGACATTTAAATAATATATAATCATACAATGACTAAATTCAATTTTCAAAATTTACGAGGAAAATTACGTATCCTATCATTTTTCATGAAACCTATTAAATTTTCTAAAAATAGTAACTAATGATAACTTTTGATCTTCATATTTCAATCTTATTTAGATTGTAAATTTTTAAAAAGTTATCAACTGAATGTAAATTAAATTCATTCTGTTATTCTTTTCTAATATTTATTAATCACAAAAATTATTTTCATGATTTATTTTTAGAGCTTAGTTGAGCCTACTTTCGATTTTTCATCGCTTTCATTTTTATATGCACTACAGTTCATTTTTCTATTCACTTTCAAATGAAAGATAAGTGATAAATTTCTAAAATGTTTAAAATAGCATTTCACTTTCTTGCTGGTAAAGGGAATCAGAATTTGATCGACTTTGAATTTGGAAAATATAACTCATTCAGAAACTTCTACCTTTCACTCATCATGGCAGATGTAGTTCAATGCTATTAATCTTAAGTTGTGTCACTGATTTTCTTTATTTTAAAAGATAACTTTCTAATAAATTATAAAGTAAATATTTGCATTAATGTCACAAGTAAGTTGCATTAATGTCACAAGTAAGTTGTATTAATGTCACAAGTAAGTTGCATTAATGTCACAAGTAAGTTGCATTAATGTTATAGTCACAAGTTTATCAAGTTTATTCTTCCAATAGATGTGTGGTTAAGATTTCAGAAGGAAACAAGATAAAATTTTTTAATAAAATTCACTTAATGGAATTTCTTCCGCAGTGGTAGATTATAAAAACTCACAATTTTCAGAGATTAAAATAAAATGATCTCGTAGATAATTTGTGTATTATGTGTGTGTGTATTTGTGTTATTTGTGTATTGTTTGTATTAATTTCTTTCGTATAACTTTTACTAATAAATATATATTTTTATAAGAGGCTTAGATAAGAGCTTTTTCGACTTCAAAATAATATAAAATATCTAACAATAGCATACTAAAAATTGTGTAAGTTATAGAGAAGAAAAATGCACGAAGAACTATGATAAAAACGAAAATCTCATAGAAATACAAACAACTAATTTCCAGAAAAGGTTTTTAGTTAGTTATTTCTTCTTGTCTGTCTTCTTTATCCTCTAGTATACATTGACAATAAAAATTTCATTTACAAAAATTCATTTGTAAGAATATGGTTACTTTCTTTCAGCTGCTGTCCCCATAATTTTCTCAATTTACTTTTTCTTCTTTCTCACCTTAAAGTTTTACAAATAATTGATTTTTACAAATACGTATGGGAGGAAGGGAAAGATAAGTGATAAATTGGCTCCGTGGCTTTTGACTCTCACCGAGAAATACTAAATTATTGAATGTAAAATGTGCGAATTGCAAGAAGAAAATTATGGTAATAACTTTGTTTTTAACATACAAAAAATCCGCTGTGCAATTGAAAATACATTTATTTAGTTCTGACAACTTAATAGTGAATTTAACAGATTTAAGAAGTAAGTATTATACCAATTCAACATATTAAATTCACATAGAACCTTAATCCATAGCTTGTAATCTGATTCTTGTTATTTTTAAACGTAGATTGACCACCCAATTTAAGCAGAAGCTTTTCAATGTGTTCAAGCCTGTTATTCAATTCCTTCTATTAGCTCACACTCTCCCTATATATATCTTGTTCAAATTTTCAATCGTTAATAAAATACTTTTTATTCATCCACTCAGGTTCAAATAAATTTTTTTTAACTTGTAGTGGATGACACTTGATGTTAATACAGTTTTTTCAAATATTCATTCATTAATTAAATTTAATTAATTAATTTTAGGTTTTTTTTAGATTTAAGTTGCATATATCTACCAATAGATGGCGCCAAATAAACTTAAAAAAATGAATAAAATTTATTTATAAAAGACTTTCTGCAATATAGTAAAAAAAAAGTAAGAATTGACTTCAAAATTTTTTTTTATATTACTTGTTTTTATATCTACCGAGGTTCTCATAGTTCCTTCTATACTACCGTTTATCGCGCAATTTCAAGAAGTTTTCTAAAAGTGAAACTAAAAACTCCCGCTAATTCTCTTCATTTCTTAAATAATAATTCATATGCTGTTTCATACGATTTTAAAACTTAAAATATTTATTACATTTATTTTATTTATTTTTCTATTAATCTTCTAAAACACATAAAGAGTACATTTGCCTATTGATGCCTAATATGGCTGTCTTCCCCTTGATTATTTAAAAAGGCCCCTCTTTATTTTTGAGAATATTAATGTAAATAAAACATCATATTAATCCATGCAATTGAATATTCTACTTAAAATGACTTTCAAAGAAAAGATTTAGGAATTTTTTAATGTTTGCATTATTCTGATGAAGATTACTTTAATTGCTAATTTAAAAAGATATTTCAAGCTAAAATTTATTCTTTCATTACGTATAACGTGCCATTTTCAGAAATAAAAAAGCACTCAAATTAATAAAAAAGTTCGATGGTTTTCGTACCCTAAAAACCTTTAACATTTTTTTTTTTTTTAAATCATTACATTTTGTTGTTTTTTATAAAACCATGTGAGGGAATTTGAGCTCACTTTTTTGTTATAGGGTTTGCTTTATAAATACTACATGCCTTAAAAATTATCTAAAATAAAATTGATAAAGAGTTTTTTAAAAAAGGATGCATATGAATAGAGCACATCGGTTGTTTTAAAAAAGTTCATCCATTTAAAAAAAAAAGAAGTTATCTTAATAGGAGAAGTTATCTTAACAGGGAAATATTTTATGAAGTTAAAAAAAAATTGTTTTTAAGCATAAAAAAAATTTAGAGAAATAGCTGCAATAATTTATATAATTGAATAATTAAAGTAGAATTAATTAGCAAAAGAAATTTTTCGGAAATAAGTTATATAGATGAAAAAGCTGTACTAATTATTTTGTATTTTCATGAAATTCTTTTTACCCGTTTCGTTTGGCTTTCATAAGTAGGCCAATAAAATACTTCAATTAATACAGAATTTCCATTAAAATTGTTTATACTGACTTGCTATTTTTAAAATTACAAGAAATTATCATCATATTTCCTTTAGTCTTAAGATATTAGAACATAGTTGTGCTGTTTTGCCAGCTTTAGTATACGCATATCTATCTATCTATCTGTCTGTGAATAGAGCACATCTATCTATCTATCTGTCTGTCTGTCTGTGAATAGAGCACATCTATCTATCTATCAGTCTCTCTGTGAATAGAGCACATCTATCTATCTATCTATCTGACTATCTGTCTGTGAATAGAACACATATATCTAACTATCTATCTGACTGTCTGTATATCAATAGAGCACATCTATCTATCTGACTATCTATCTGTATATGAATAGAGCACATCTATCTATCTATCTTATTCTTCCTCCCTTCCTTTCCTTTCCCTTCTTTCCTACCTACCTACCTGCCTGTCTACTTGTCTGCCTGCCTGCCTACCTACCTACCTGCCTACTTACCAGTCTGACTGCCTACCTACCTGTCTATCTACCAACCAACCTACCTGTCTGCCTGCCTACCTGCCAACATGTTTGCCTGTCTGCCTGCCTACCTGCCAACATGTTTGCCTGTCTGACTACCTACCTACCTACTTGTCTGCTTGCTTCCTGCCTACCTACCTACATGTCTGCCATCCTACCTATCCACCTACCTACCTATCTACCTGCCTGCCTACCTGCCTACCTACCTACCTACCTGGTCCGTTTAGTGTGTGTGTACAAAATGACCGTAGAGCAACAAACCAAACCAAACCTTCTAAATTTACTTGTTGACTGCATGACTGCAAAACAACTCACATTTTTTAAATAAGAACAAATCCTTACATTTGAAATTCTAAATTATTAAAAACGAAAGTTTACTCAAAAATAAAAAGCTTACATAATATGAATTGAGTTTATTTGGCAGAATTTTCGTAATATGTTAAATTAATGTTATCAGAGTCTTAAACTAGTAAATTTAACTAAAAAAAGGTAGCAATTAACGTACTGTCATTTAAATAAATTTCCATAAGACTTAACTGAAATAAAAAAAATTCAATTTTATTTCACATTACATTCATATTCTACAGGTCTTAAATTTTTCTGATAATAAAAGTACCAATTTTATTTCACTTTTTACAAATTTGATGTATGTTATCTTTATGAGACGTCCTTTTTACACCTAAGAATATGCACTTATCTGTCTATAAAACAAAAAAAATTTAAGACATCGATTATTTAATACGCCTGGCATGTCATGATGATATTCTACGCATAACTTTCAGGCAGTAAAGAAAGAAAAGTAAAGTATATTTCCAGGAGCAAAAAAATGAGTTTTAAAAGTTGGGAAAATTTTAATCTGAGGAAAACTTTTCCGGAACTCTTGAATTTCAAAAATGGTTTAATTTACGCTCCGACGAGTCATTTACATTTCTTTATTTTTAAGACTTTTTTTATGTTACTTTTTCTCGTTTGAGAAAAATTTTAGGTATGGTTTGGGGAGATATGGAAACTCGCTTCCAAATTCAGTTCACTCACATATTTTGATATGGAGTCCCTAAAACAAATCTAGGATTTAAACAAAAATAAATTAATCTTCAGCACTGCCCGTGAGCGTTAGTGTTTGAATCTAAAAACTTAACTAGAAATCATTTAATATGACAGAAAAGAAGGAAATTATTTAATTAGATATTTTTGTTAAAAACGTTCATTATTATAAACATATAAAATATCGTTAAAAGCTATCAATATGTATGCTTTTAAATGCTTCATTTTAAAATGCTGAATGTTTATTTTATCGTAATTATTTTTATTTTGTATATAAAAATCGATCTAGAAAATTATTTTTATTCTAATAAGTTTAAAATCAAGTAATTATCTAGGTACAATCAGCAGCAATCGAAGGAGGTAGAAAAAATCGTAAAAAAGCAATCATGACAACTATTGTTTTTTTCTATCGGTGATTTCATTGTATCTAACTGCTATTCTAGTGTCTAGTACTATTTATTTTAAACAAAATTCTAATCAGAAAGGTAGCAGTAATCAATATTGATTTCAATTATTTTATTTTTTTTTAAATTTCCTTTTGGGTATTTTACCTATTTGCTTATATGAATGAAAATGTGTGATTTTGATGTTTATCAACCATGGTTTTAATAGGAAAGAATTACTTTATTATTTTCATGAATGATTTATTTAGTATTTTATTTAGCATTATATAGATAAATAATGTACTTATTTACTTTAATTAAAATAATAACCTTTAAAAATTTATAATTTAAGTCTTTTTTTTTATATACATTTGTGCATTTAGCTAAGGAACTATCTAAGCTGTTAATAACTTTATTGCAGAAACACTACTTTAGTACAAAGATGGTGGGAAGTAATGCAAGAGAAATTGCTCGGTATGTTTTATTTTATTGGGAAATAATTAGAAAAATTTACACCAGACAAGATAAAATACAATTCCAGATAATCTATCATAATGACCACCGAATGTATCAACTTACTCTAAGCAATTATGCCACATTTCACCACATAAACAGGAATCGAATAAAAACATAGTAGAAGAATATTTTATTCATTGTTTTATATTTTACTCAGATTACAAAGGAAAACAAATAATCGACTTATTTGGAAAACATAGAATTTACCTTCTTAATACCGAAAACACAGCCCACGTTCTATCATAATGCCAAAGCTGGATAATCCGATCTCACAGTTATCTCAGATATATAATTTGCCAAAATATGTGAATGAAATGTACTTGAAGAGAAAACTCTGAGTGATCACAAATTTGTGTAGAGCAATATCTTTTTTAAGGCCATAAATATCACATATCTATATTTATAAACATCTTATGGAGGAAACTCCGTATTTATCAAGCACTTCACTGCTAAAGAAATACTACAAAAATTTGTTCTCTACCAACAAATATGAGCTAGATGAAGCAATCGAAATTTTGCAAAGACAAACGAAGAACCTATCGCACTAAAATGCTTCTGTCACACCTAAAATTACTTGATGGAATAATGAGTTTGCAGTAATGAAAAAGAATTAAATTTTATATTCACTATATTTACTCTATGAATAAAATGTTTTACGAACAAAACAATTAACTCTTAAATCCAAGAAAGTCACATGTAAACATTTCTGTGCACAAAATTCCTTATCAAATGCAACTACCTTCTAAATCACTAAATCAGTGCTGGTAAAATTTATAGACACAAAATTCCACCTGTACTAATATATATAT
>BPLQ01003277.1:757314-773543 GCA_021605075.1 Caerostris darwini
CGAAAAGTCCATGTCCACGAGTTGTGAAAGACTGAGTGCGACTGCAGTCATAGTGAAAGGAAACCATAAACAAATCATTAAAACTGTTCTAGTTAATATCTTGAAGAGCCCAGGAAAAAAAATCTGAGAGAGCAGCAATCCTTGAAGTAGCGATAAATTACAGAAGTTAGAAGGAGGTGTTAAGAGAAAGAGCGGCGCTTAAAGTCAATAGGGGTTAGTGCAGCAATGAATCTGTTAATAGTAGGTCGAAAATTCAGAAAGATCAAAACGTTTGTTGTTACTAAATATCCCTCCCTTCCGAAAAAAGATAGCATGCAAGACAAGTCAGAGCTACCACACTGTGGAAAGAGAATTTTGGCTTGGTACACATAAATATTTTACATTTTAAAATAACAAGGGAATTTTTGACAAAATGTAATACATTACAGTTTAAAACGTTTGCAGTATACAAAATGTTTCAATTATATAAGACTTAATAAAATAGCGGGTATTTAATGTTGAATCAGATTATTATGATGAAACAAGTTTGGATCATAACAGTCTGAATCATAAAAAATGCAACAATTTCAATAATAGAAGAGCAGTCTTATGAATATTAGCAGGAGTAATATGAAACAAAAATTGGAATGGAAATTCATTTTCAATTTCAGTTTTAACTTAGTTTTAAAAAAATTGTGGAATATCTGTAAATTGTCCTTGGAAAACTCTATAATCTTTGCGAAATGTGTTCAGTCATTGGTAAGATATACTGAACAAGGAAAATCAAAATGTATTTAATATCAATCTGATATGAGACATCACAGAAAGATATTATCTAACATCGATATGCTGCAAGTCATAACAAAAAAATATCATATTTATCTTTAACTAAAATGTGATAATGTTCATAAATTAATGAATTGAGTTCGACTTAATTACTGTTGACAATCTGAGGATTCACAACGGGATGTGTTGTTCCTAAGGTGCGGTTTGACATATGTATCTAAATCATCTTCTACATCAAATGCAAATTATTTAATCATTTTTAACATTGAACTTATTTTCAGTGCTTATATTACTTTTAGTTGTTGTTGTAGATTTGTATTGACACTTTGACATAAATTTTCATTAACACATTGATTTTTAACTTTATTTACTTTTTCTACTTTATTCAATCAACTTTTCTTTTTTCGTCGATTTATATTTCTGATAAAACATAAATTTAAAATATTTGTACATAAAAGTAATTAAATATGCAAACTTTGAAGTTCATTTAAATTACAAGTTTTATTTATTACTAATTAATGTAATAAATTATTAAATTGGTTATAAACACATTCACTCACTGTTTAATTTTACTTTTGTTACTTTTGACGAAACTCAATTCGGATGGACGAACCCCAGATTCTTGAGAAAAGGACAACTCTGGAATAAAGAAAACTTGATGGACAAGGATCAAGAAGATGAAGAGTAGTTATAACAGTGGAAAACAGTTTCACAGGCACACATAAAAGAAACATAGAAAAACGAAGATTCGAAGCCTTTCACTAAACTTGAACATAGAGCAAAGGATACCAGCAGAAAAGACAGATGGAATCGCAAAAGACCGATGGAAACAGAAGGTCTTCCGAACTGGAATTCACAGAAAAAAAAGGCCGAAGAATTCCCAGAAAACTTGATCCGTCTTCCGAATGAAAACTTTTGAATGTTTCATATTTAAAAAAAAATCCACGCGTTTAATTTTCCAGCTGATAGACATTTCTAAAAAAATATGCCTATCATCTGGAATCTCGTACAAGTTGCTCTCGAAAGCCTAGTGGAATTTGCATATAAATGAGGGGGAAGGAATCTATTTATATCCTTTATTGACATATTTAAGCAGTTTGGATCCAGTTCTGGAAGGCCATAGAAGAGTGAAAATCCCACGTCTAAGAGTTGTAAAAGTTGTAAAATGTCTGCATCTAGTGCGAAAGAAATTATAAACAAAACACTAAAAGTGTTCTGGCTAATATCTTGCAAAGCCTAAGAATTGGAAAAACAGATATCCTTAAGATGGTGATAAATTACGGAAATTAGAAGTGGGTATTGCGAAACTCAAGATTAATAGGGATAAGTGTAGCAAATGAATCTGTCAATTGTAGGTCAAATATTCAGGCAGAACAAAATGGGTGCTATTATGTCTATCGATGTATATATATATATATGTATATATCATTTTTTAATGTTATTGCACAATAGATAGGTTTGTGAATGTATTATACTCGTATAGTTAAGTATTAATTATGCAATCTTTAAGTTTAATATTTTTTGACGTATTTTAACATCTTCATGTTAGTTGTGTTAGTTTAAGTTAGTTTTTACTTCTAAAATAGGTTAACGAATAGGTTATGTATGGATTTTGCTTGTTATATAAAAAGTAATAAAGATGTCATCACAAAGTTTATACACTAATTACACCACCATCAAAATAAATTAGTATAGAGTGAAGATAACATGAATTCGTTTTGTAAAGAACCAGTATTTTTGTCAATTAGATCTAAATAAAGAATTTTTTTAAAGTAAATCTGTGCCATTATACAAAAATGTTTAATAAAATAAACAATAACAGGTGTTTTAATGTAACAATGCAAAAATTGTTACTTTTCAAAAAAATTAATGAAATACAAATATGTTTTTTTTCTAGGTTTTTATTAATTTTTAAGTTAAATTTGGTTTATTTTTATTGACTGCTTTGGTTTAGAAAATTATAAATCAAAGCTCTTTTTTAAAACTAGGGCTTTTTTTCTTATCGAAACTTTTTGAATGCGATTTACCATGGATCGTCTTCATTGATAAAAACAAACCCAAATTTATGAAACTTCATGAGAACCATAGCTTATAAAACAATCTATAAGCTTGTTTTTGCAAAATTTAATTTATAAACCTACTTATTTAACTCTATATGCAGACTGGAATAAACTCTGATCTATAATCAGATTCTTATTGTCCATGTACTTTATAATCAGCATCTGTAGAGGAAACAGGCAAAAGAATTTACAAGATACGTGATGGAATTCTGTGTTGGTACTAAAATTTAAATTCTTGGACTATGTAACAATCATTGTTAGAAACTAATGAAATACTTATACATTCAAATGTTTGTCTGTGAAATTCCATAGGCATTTGCATTACAAATGTGTAATTACAGCAGTAAACAACTTCACAATGTAAACTTAAACAATTTCTCCGTTAGCATTTTCGTTCAGTGCATCAGAGTATTCTAAACATAATAGAAATTGAATTTCACCCAAAATTAAACGGTAACCTTAAAATATTTTTGTGCTGATCGATTTATTTAATAAACTAGTAATTCCAAAAAATAGACTGAAAAACTACTTTTAAAAGGGATTATTACAAAATAACGCGTATGCTTTAAATCATTGAATATTTATGTTTATTTATAAATTTTTGAATGAAATTCAATTTTCTTAGATAATTTGGAGAACAAAATTATGATTGGAAAACTCTAAAATAATTCCATCAAAATATGTAGTAGTCGTAAGATTGCTTCCAACCAAACGTTGTGGCTACTTGGGTATTCTCTGCTTCTACTCTTTATTTAGTTATTTTTTTACTCCGTAAAATGAAAATTAAATTCATTAATTCATTCGTTCATTCTTTCATTAAATTTCAACTTTTTTATTAAATACAGAAGTCAACTGTGAAATTAACGTTTTACATACTGCATGAGAAATAAAATTTCTTTTAAAATAGCTGTTAATAACATCATACGATAATATTATCCAAAAACTTATATTTTAATAATGAAACTGAACAATTAAAATATCTATAGAAATTATAGAAATCTTCTCAATATATATATTCTAAACGATGTAATTCTTGGAAATATGTTGTTTATAATTAGTTTCAAGAGCTTAAAATAGTCTAACAGTCCCTAAGCTACTGTGTAACTTCTTTTCATATATTATGTTAATACATTAAAAATTGAGCTGGTACTCAGCATCATTAAAGATATATAAATACCTCAGAAATAATATAATAATCGATGAATTTGCATGATGGTCTTCAAAATCCAGAAGCCTTAAATCAAATTAATAAACTTTCTTCCTTTTTAAAACGTTTTTTTTTAAATTTATTAAACTACTGAATCAACTGAGGCCTCAATAGCCGAGTGTCTAGTAACGCTCGGTGCTACGGGATCGAGTCCCGGCGGCGCCATGGATGTTTTAGTGGTTCGGAATCCACTTTAAACTGAATTTTTCGGTCTAATATGACTATATAGCGTTGGATGTAGGGCTGACAACCCTACTCCGTAAAAACAAAAATCTTCTATCTCGAATTCTGTTAGTAGGTAGACGGCCTTGACCCACCATGGGACTGTTGCGTCAATGTTATTGTTGATGATGATAATGATTGAATCAATAACGATTTATTAAAAAATAGACTTTTATATGTGAGAAACATCATTTTTCCTACCATGCATTCAAATTGAACTCAATATTTTAGTAATTAAAATGTCTATTTCAATTTAAGTTTCTAAATACCATGTAAATACAGACTAAAATATCTGGAGCATAACTCGTCATTATCAACATAATTAAAATCAAATTATTTTAAACCGTCTTAAAATATTTTCTTATATTATCCCTTAAGTAACAGCCTCAATATTTTAGAAATAAGACTTTTCTTTATTTCACATATTAGTATGTTTTAGTCGATGTTGAATAAAATTTAAACCTATAAAATACCACATCTAAAATTACCAAACATATAATAATTTCTTCTTTTTCATCAATAGCGAAACAGCCCCATCGTGGGCCAGGGCCTTCTGCCAATTGGCAAATTTCGAGGCAGATGTTTTTTTTTTTTTTTTACAGAGTAGTTTTTTCAGCCTTTCGCCCAACGCTCTACAGTCATATTAGGCTGGGACCTACAGTTTAAAGCAGATTCGAATCACTACAATCATCCATGACACCACCGGGATTCGAACCCGAGACCTGTGGCACTGAGAGCCAGTCACTAGGCCATTAATTACCGTTTCATCCTCTTATAGATTTTTTTTTACGAATGAATCTAACCAGTCCACTTTTAATTTCTGTTTCTCTCCTTTTAGTTTCAAACAATAATATCTTTTTAGTCTTTGAAGTCTGTTGAAATAAATAGGACCATACAGATTGAAGGAAATTTTTTTATAAATGAATATAAAAAAATAACACTTCTAAAATTAAATAAGGAAAAATAAATGTACAAATTATTACATTTAGAATATAGAGCAAAATTTTTCTGGAGTAATTTTATGGCAAACAGGATAATTTAACTTATATTATTGATGTCTCATTAAAGAATATAAAATTTTTCTTCACTTTATATGGCTAACACAAAATTGGCTGTCCTAATGGCTCCTTGATGACAAGTAGATAAAAAGTATTTTTGTGATACTTTCTAACATGATGTGTACCTCATAATGAGCTCATATTTGTGCTCTAACTTAGTGATTCTGAAACTTTTGGCTTTCGTTCTTTTCCTTATCAAGAGAAAATACTTTTACCCTAAATAGGTACTTTTCAATAACCTAAAAGCAGATTTAAAATTTCCTATTTATCACTTATTATCAATGTATAAATATTTAGTTTATAAAAGTTTATTTTGAATGATTTTATCCAAAACTCTGACGTGTGAAAATGAATATCAATGTAGTTAAAATATTTGGTTTAAAAAATGAGCTTTATTAAATGTAGTTAATTAGCATATATATGGAATTAAAACAATTGTTAACAAACAAATATTTAATATTCTTTGTGGAAAAGTCAAATATTTAAAAAAATAAAATTCAATGTAATTTGATGAATTTGCTTTACGGTACAATTTTTTTTTCAAAATGTAGAGTAATGTTACAAATGATATTTATTTATAAACGGTATATTGAACTAACTGTCAAAACGGATACTTTGTTCTCATAATCGAGAAATTTTTCTATTTTTTATTATAACAGGTGGTCTGAAGAGTTTGTAGGCTGACACATAGAGGGCGCTACTAGTATTAAATCCCTGTGATTTTTAGTTAGCCCAATCCTTCAAAAGACACGTGTATAAATTTGACAGCTGTTGCACTACTATTATGTGAGTTATAGCATTTTTAGTGATTTGTATATATATATATATATATATATACAAATTGTTCAACAAACTTAAAATATTCTTTTGTGTTACAGTAAACATTCCGTATCTCCTTTGGGGATGTAATCAAACTATTTTTCTACTGATATTTTAACATATTATTATTTAAATAAATTATTAATATCAAAATGTGTACAAAAAAATTTATTTTAATGTTTAAAAGAGGAAAGTAGCTAATTTTACCTAATAACTTCTACGAGCTTATAGTTGCGAGTTATCAGTATTATAATAAATTAAAATATAAATGCCAGAATAACAACATAAAGTTTTTGCTTACAAAATGCTTATTGAAAATTTTTAAACAGATTAACAGTTAAATTTATGAAATTCATACGAATGTTGAACAGACAATTAAATAAACATTTACATTTCATAAAATGAAAAAAAATATATATATTTACAATCAAAACCAAACTAGACAAATTGAAGCTACAACTGTAGGCGTTACATTTTGTTTTAGTCTCTGTTTTTCAGAATAATTTCATAATTTGATTTCTTTGTTATCTCAAAACTCTTTTGCGTCAATATGCGTAACTTGATAAACAATGATTTTGCCAGCAGCAGTAAACGTGGTATAATATTTACATGTATAATTCAAACTATTGTGAAGAACATTCTCTATTTAAAATTTTTCCTTGTTTTCAAATACTGAAGCCATTTTTAAACTTTTATACTGATGCCATTTTTATCTTTTTATACAATTTTATAAGAAAACAATATTTTTGTACTCCTTTCAATGCTTTGAATTTTTAATTCTTTAAATTTTAAAAAATATGATAATATCAATGAATATTTTTAACATTGTTACAATTAATAAGATTAAAACTGCAGTATTTGTGTTTTAAACGCAAATTTATTTTTATTCATTATTAACCTAATAAAATAACCCCTAATATATTTTTAAAAAAACACCAAGTTCTATGTTTTTTTTAATTTCCTTTGTGATAAAATTTTTATAATTCAATGTTATTTGTGTTATCAGAATCATAATATTCTCTTTCATTTAATGTTTTAAATTTTTCTTCGCTTACTAAATCTCAATCAATGATCAATTAAAAAATTAATAATGTTAACTTTTTCCAAACATTTCCCTGAGAAATTCAATTTTCTGCTCTACTGCAAGTTGATTAGTTAGAAATTCTCTAGGAGAAACATCAGTGATTTTGAAGAGAGAAAGATAAGAAGATAAAGAAAGAAGATTCTTCAGAAAGATAATTCCCTTTATTGGAATCACTTGATTTTGGAATTATCAATTTTGGAATCATTTCATTTTTCATTTTTACTTCATCTAAATAAAAAATTCTAATTAAAATTAAATAAAAACTTAATAACTGTAGTCATTGCATTTCAGTTCTAATCTGAGTAGCAAAAGAGAATGTATGGAAGTTGTGTTCTTTTCCACAAAAAGTCTTCTTTAGAGGAGAAAGAAACTACTTACACTGGCACATGTCAAATTTTGATTTCAAGAAAACTAGCATAACAAATTACGAACTATCTTACCATTTCATTACTGCTCCCTTATTCAGCCAAATTAATCCCAACGTCAAAAGAATTTTTAATTCACATGTTATATGAGTGTCAGATAAAGTAACATATCTCAACTTCCCTGTCGCTAATTCGTGGGAGAAATGATATGCCGGAAAGGAAGATCGTACAGTCACGGTCCGTTAATTACGTAAACGTAAACGTTACGTAAATTTAACTGTTTTTAAAAAATTCTAGCAGAAATTTAATGTGCGTGTCACAGACCCAAATTAAAGACGTATGACTGGTTTGTGGCTGTTTTCCACTGCTGCCAGCAGAATATATGCACTGAACTGATTTTTTTTTTTTTGTTCCTTTTTTTTTTCATTTTAAAATGTCGTTTAAGAATAAGTATTTGTAACATTACTCTACATTTTGAAAAAAAATTACCTGAAATTTTTGTCATTTAATTTTTTTTAATATTTGTAAAATAAATTGCATTTTATAAATTATTTTCCCTATTTAATGATGAAATTTTAATAACTTCCAGGGAACTACTGTTTAAATTAAGTTCATTTAAATACATTTCGATAATTAATCTTTATTTAATTGCATTGGTTTCCCAGTCTCTGTTACTAACGTATTCCAAGACCTTCTGTTATAATAAAATCACTCAAAAATAGTTTTTTTTGTGAACATGTCGAAAATTAATTTCTTTATGCAACAAAACTGATTACTTTCATCTAATTTTTATTCAATCCATGAAAAAATTAGCAGGCTATACTTCAACAAATAATACTTCTCTTTATAAGAAGATATCTCAATCACATCCATAATTCTGTACAGAATATCTCACAATAACTCAGAAATTGGGTGGCATGTGATATGTTTTGGATAAAAAATATATCACTCATCATAAAAATATATAACTCATAACTCTAGAAAAATATATAACTCATCTAATTTCCTGGACTTAGAAGTGAAATGTCACACTAATTGAAAATCGCGGGGTTTTTTTCCAATTTTCTAAATGCACTAAGGCAAATCATTACAAGCGATAATAAACGTATATTTAAATAATTTAATTTAATAATTCCTTGTCAGAACGTTAACATGCTATTTTTATTTTTTTTAAATATATGAATATTTAGGTGGTTAATTTAAAATTCTTTATATTTATATGAATATTGCTTTCAACAGAAACTAAATACCTCAACATGCTAAAAGCGACGAAGGATATCAGTATGTAGTTAACCAACCAGACAATGTTGGCTGAGATAATTTATGAAGTTCGAAATCACTCCGGAATATTTCAAACTAACTTGTTATTATAATAACACATATCGCGTGTGCTCAAGAAGGAAGATAATGTTCTATGATATAAATAGATCAAGAATATTTCGCCACAATAAATACGTCGCAGGAAGTTCTCATTAGAATTAGAATACATCGGAATTTTCAGTATTTTAAAGCCATAGAAATGGTTGTACAATAACTGATGTAGTTTAAGCAAAATTGTATTCACAGGTCTCCAAAAATTAAGGAAAAATCAGAAAAATTATAATTATTAAATTTATATTTATTAGAATTTAATGAAATTTGGTAAAAACGTAATTTAAACGGTGCTTAGTAACATAGACATGAAAAAAACAATAAACGTGTTTTTTTTATCTTGAAATTACACAAAATGAAAACATACCAAAATACTTGTTTGTGAGTTTAATCTGTTAGTTGTTTTAATATTAAGTGTGATATGACCTCTAACATATATACTGTCCAATCCATACACACAATAGTCTTCTCACGAAAGTAATTTTCCATAAACGGAGTTCTACTTAGTCTATTGTAAGATGAAGGTGTCCCGAGCTTCACCTGTATAAGGCTGTACAATTAGACCAAGAATGTCATCTCCAAATTAATAAGCAATACCAGGGGCGCTTGAAACGATATACAGATCAGTATGGCCATCCTCAGAAATACCTGCTCACATACATGCATAGTATGTAGTATATCCAGATATGTCTCTTTCAACGATGTAAACTGAAATAATAGCATGTTCCTGCCTCCAGCCAGACCAACAATCTTCTTGAGTTATTTTTCCAGCAAAATAGAACTCATCAGTTGAGAGATCTCTGTTGACATAGACTCCAACTCACATGTGTGCATGACCAATTAAAGCTTTCATTTCGGTGGATGTGAATAGTGAAGTTAATAGTGAACTTTTTGCATACAAACCCTAATTCATGAAGGCTTCAACACATAGTGGATTTTGATACGAGACTTATAGTAGTTGTTACAAGAATATATCTGATGCGGTTTGGGATACCAGTTCCATGTTCATTTTCCTTTCCTTTCATTCCTTTTTCATTCTTCATTTATTCTTCTAGAATAATATTTCATAAAGAGAGAAAAGATCTCAAAACCTATCGTTTACTAAAATCAAATTTAACACTATATTAATTTTTTTAACGAATTTGTATCATATCACATTTTTTTAGAACAGTAAAAATAAAAACGCTTTCCTATCAATAATTGTAAAAAATAAAGGAATTAATAATAAAATAAAACTGGAAGTTAAACTATTTTAATATTTTCAATTACATTATAATATATTTATATTAATGTACATAAACTTGCATTGCGTTTACACATGGAATAACTGTATTTATTAAGACAATAACATATGTTAAAAATATGGAAGATTTTCAAAAATATTCCAAGCTTGTTTATCATTTGCATAGCTTAATAAGCTTACTTTCATATATCAAATTCATTAAAGTTCAAATAGTTATCTGTGTAAAATTTGAAAGAAAATTTGTTGAGAATAATATTGTTCCAACAGCATTTTAACAATGTGTTATTTGGTTTTATTTTACCGTATGTAATTTTCCTTAATACGAAGACTGCATTGTTTTACCAACAATAGCCAAAGCTGAGGTTTAAACTTTCATCTTTATTTTTCGCCTCCAGTTTAATAGCATCCAATGTGTAAATCTGAAACAGCAAAATATTTCCTTCATGTAATAACATAATAACTATGCATGCTGAAAAATACATCTCCCCTTAATAATGGTGCAAAGTAATTTTCTTCGTAACTCGAGCAAGCAACACGTTCTTATTAGAATATTAATATGCTTCTATTTTATTTGTTCGAAGTTACAAAGCAGAGGATTATGAAGCTCAGATTTAAAAAAATTAATTTTAAAGAGTACAAGTAGCTTAAGATTATTTTTTTAAATTGTTTATTAATAAAATTAGGAATTTTTTTGGTTTAATATTTTTTTAATTAACCATTATAATTTATCCGCATAATTGAATAAGTCGTTTAATCTCCATGGATTTAGGATTTTTGCTACAAAAAACACTATTTTAGGAATTAAAATCTGCATTTTAATCTTAAAATAATCTTATAGTTATTTAATAATAAAAATATTAAAACCATGGCAACAAATGGTTAAACAATGGTTACAAAAATGGCAACAATGCTAATGTAATAATTACACATGAATATAATCTTTGTTAATAAAATAATATTAGTTTTTTTATAGTTAGTAAAAGTTAAATATGGCTTTTTAAATATTATCTTTTTTTTTTTTTTGGTTTCTAAGCTTAATAACTAATAATATTTTTTTAAAGAAAAGCTTTTAACTTTAAAAAAAAGACCAAAACCACCTTCCTGACGTTAAACAGGAAAATTGATAACTGCACCGTCAAAGAAAATCTGTTCGCCAGTGAAAAACTTTTCCACTGACAGTATGAATATAATTTTGAAGTTTTTTTTATTTAAAAGTACATAAAAATAAATTAAAAAATCATAAATATTTTATTTAAAAATAATAAATGAATAAGCTGAAGTAAAATATGAGAAATGTATAAGGAAAATAGTTACCCATTGAAAGGTTTGTTTCTACAATATTGTGTGGTTCCTATTTTAATCAGATTTTTTTTTACAAAAATGTTACATTCCAACAGAAATTAATTATCTACAAATAAATCATTTATTGGATTTTAAAGAATTTTTCTTTACAAATTTATTTTATGGTTTCTGTTTTTCAATCTTTTTTTTAATGTCCGATGTAATAAAATGGTACATTTTTAAGGACTGTCAAGTATATATTTGCTGTTTCTAAATCAGAAATAAGCACAAGGAAGAAAATATTAGAAATTTTAATTAGCTACAAATATAAGAATTCATGTCTGCTGAGAACTATATAAAACCTTGGGTTAAACTGAGGAAAAAAACTGAGTTTTATTGCATTTAATTGAAATAGAAGGCAATAAAGTACATTAATATAGGTAATAATTTGTTCATCTCTGATCTAGACTATTTAGATGTGTTTCTTTAAGGAAAAATTAACATAAAATGATGTTGAAGGATTTTTTCTAAAGCACATTTAAATGTACTTAACAAAAGAAGATACTCTGATTGTCAGAGCAGTAAACAAAAATCTTTGCTTTTTAAAAATACACAAATTAATTATTTTCTCACCGCATTCTAAATGTTTGGTCACATATTTTTAGGTAAATCGCACATTCAAACCTATGGATGAAATACGCATACTTAACATTCATATTGTTTTCAAATATCAAGCACTTTTGACCTCAGATAATTGGTAGATTAACTATTACATTGGGGAAGGTAGGGGGGACTAAACACTCTCCCCCCACCTCCTCGAGCCAAAAAGAAGAACTTTCTGGATTTATCGTGGCCATTTCTGGCATAGATACAGGAACTTGTGGTTTATGATCGCATGTCAGATTTCCGGACTGAGCTCTCTCAATTCGGAAACCCAACATCCTATTTACTAAGGCAATCTGGAATTTATTTAATGTTCATAATATGAGTGACATACCAACATTTCTGTTTTTATGTGTCTATAAAAGTGTTATAAATATATCGCTGTTTACCCCTTTAAATTTTTCACAGCAATCTGCAAAAGTAAACATTTCTTCTAAGAACATGAATTACTAGAACATATATAATCCGAAAATAAAATCAAATAAATGTCTAACGACATTTAGGACAAAAAGCGGCCATTTTAGGAGAAAAAGAATGATAATTAAGGAACATCTTGGGGCAAGAATCTGCGTGGGATGTGTTTAATTAAATTGTGCAGTGAATTTGTTACACCAGATTGTCAGACGGAAAGTAAAATTTCTTGGCTTCGTGGGATAACTAAAAGCAACAGAAACTTATCATCCGCTGTCATAATTATGCTGAATTAATTTCATGGTCATGGAATATGTAAGTTATTAGAAGCAAAAATTGCATTTTGTCAACTTATTCACTAACTTCTTGTTTTCAAGAGATGTATATATTTATCCATCTGTAATATACCAGACATCGTTTATGCGTCTTAAATATTTTCTTCTGAAATGTTTATGCTAATATATTGTAATGCTGTATCACTAAATTTTTAATTAAATAAACATAAACTTTTCTTGTCACCATTTTTTCAAACTATCAGAAAGTGATACCATTAAAAATTGCTAGCGCTATCTAGTGGTATTATTACTTAAAAAAAATTGGTTGGCGTTAGTCGTTAAAAATATTGGCTCCTTTTGATAACGTAATTAGTTAAATTATTATAAAATAACTAGATAGATATTTTAAAATCTTTGTCTGTATTTGTTTCCAATTTACTTTACTGGGACTAGTATGTTATTTTAAAAAACTCGTACGAATTTAAAGTGAGAAAAAATTATTGAGAATTCTTGAATAAAAAAGATTGCTTTATTTAAACAATTTCAAAATTTCAAACTTTTAATTTTACACTGATATATTTTTCTAGTAAAATTTACCAAAACTAAAAATATTTTATTTTCTGGAAGTGGCGTACCGATTACGGAGTATCAATGGGAATAGATCTCTTAACCTCCTCATCTTAATTCATTTATAAATTTACGATTATTAATAAGCTTCTTAATGTTAGTTTGTAATAAACATTAAAATTTCCAAAAATTTTAAAAAGTGAAATTAAAAAATACTAAAAATAAATAAAGTAAGATAACAAATAAAAAGTTAAAATTAAAATTAAATGAATTTAAATTAAAAATTCGGTACAATTAGGGACCAGTTATAGATGCCATAAAAATATTGTATATGATTAAAGATTAAGATTGCTGAATGTGGGGGCCGTAATGATGAAAAAAGGTCAAAAAAAAGGTCATTCTCAGAACCAAAAAAAAAGGTCATTCTCAGAACCAAAGTTCTGGTATATCATTTTATTTTTATATATTTTTTCCCCTTTTTTGATATTTTTATGTCTGATCGTTTTATTTACTAAAAAAAGGGGTAAAAAAGAAAAAAAAACTAGCTGTGGTTACTAATCGGCAAAATAATTAAGGTGCACATCGTAGCTAAATAGCAAAAGGAGCCTCGGCTTAGATTCGAGGAGTCATATACGTTAGTCAAATATAAATATTCCGTGTTCTGAAAAAGCTCATTAATTAAAAAAAAAAAAAGAATTTGTTAGTTTTATGACAGCTGAATTTGAAAAATGACCTTCCACTAGTTTACTGAAATCTTTTCCCCACGCGAATTCTTTTTCGGAAACATTAAACTTATCACTAAGAATTATTTGAAAGCGTTGCGTCACTTGAAGCAGTGATTTGCAGAGGACCCTATTTGGATGGTTCATATTTTATCCTTTCTGCAAAACGTGCGACTACTTTTGCACAAACGCAATGTTCAGCGTTTGCGTTTCGCCAAATTTATGCCTTGAATTTTCGATTATTTTGCGAGCATTTCTCACTTTCCGCACGATACCTGTCGAGAGGGCGGAAAGAGTTCCAACCAGCACAAAGCGTAGTTTAATTTTATACCTTTTATACTGACAGAAAATTTATATTCCTCAACACAAACCTTCAGGAAAATATATCCACTTCTGAAGTATCTTGTATTGGTATTGAATATAAAGTTTAAATATGTATACTTAAGTGATATATAGTTAGTTTATATTTCTTTTGCTTAAAATATGTTAAGAAATATGTATGTATAAGCGATATACATATATATATATTTGTAATCCAAAGATGGCCAGTTCAACTGAACTATCTCCAATTTGCTATCATTTCTACAAAGTTTTCCCGATAATTCTTTAATATATAGCATATTTGCACAATTTTGCACAGAAAACTACAATTTTCATAGCCAAACTTGCTAATACATGAAAAGGAGATTCTAAATTGCCCTTTCTTAATCAAATGATAAATTTTATTATCAAAAAGCACTTTATTTTCAATTTTAAGGCTGTCGACATATGAAAATTATGACATTTATATTTCTGTTATACTTTTATAAAATTATCTAAATCGTATATAACGGTTTATGAAAAGCAGTCTAGAGAATTATGCTGTCTTATTTGAAACTGCAATTTATATTTATGTTCATAATGGGATATTTATTCATAATATATTTTATTTATATATCTATAAAGTATACTTTATTTGTATTACTTTAACTCGCTAACCACAATGCATTTTTGTAATTTCTTTCCTTATTTATATCATTTCAGAAATAGTATTTGAAAGGAATTGCACTTTATTTATTTATTATTATTATTTTACCTATAATTGAAGCTAGCAAAATTTAATACTCATTGGGGTATCATTTTGTGTTTCTTTATAATGCAGGTTGCTTTTTTTAATACTTAGTATCAACTGGTTTTCAAAACTAATTTATAGTCTAAATTTTCTATTTTAATACTCTTTTCTCACTTTTATTTCAGTTTGATAGCGAGTATTTTATGAAGCATAAATTATTGTGAAACGACATTTTTTTGTAGTAAAAATAATTTACAAATCTGATTTTAAAATATTATAAGAATTTTCAGTACATCAAATAATTCTCCCTAGTTTTTAACTAAGGAATGCTATTTTAGTTATTGCCATATAGGAGCATTAATAATCTCTTTTTAGCATAGATTTAGAAAAAACTAAAGATAATTGAAATAACACTCTGATTTATATGCCAAGATAATATTTATTGATTCAAAAAAAATATGTTAGGCTTTTCTTAGATGTTCTTTGAGTAGATATCTTTTGCATATAAATTCATTTCTTCAATAAAAGAGACTAGTATTTACATAATTTAATTAAAACATCTATTAAAATTAATAATATGTTGACACACTCTTTAGAATTGGCAAAAACATTTTTCATGAAAAAGGTTTAGAGCTATATTGTCCCCTTATGTATTACATTAGTTATGCTTAATGCCATGTAAATTGTTTAAATAATAAATGATTTGAGGTTTTAAAAAATTAAAATTTCGTAATAAATGTTACTTTTTTTTGTGTGGCTTGTGATAGCTTTACCTCATTCTGTAGTCTGTTAATTCTGGAAATACAGCATGTCATGTTTTGACTATTTTTTATCTCTTTTGCATACCATAAAAACTTTATCTCTTGTTTCTTTTGTTATGTTACTATTGACGTTCTCATAGTATGGAACATTTTACAATAAGTAATTTATCTTTCGAGCTATTGTATGCTTCGTGATTGTAACTTTACTTTTGGAGTGTAGTTTAAATTTTATAGATATACTACATTTACCAGTAGTATACACTCAAGAGCCAAAACATTATGACCACCACTACATTTTGCAATG
>BPLQ01003277.1:773943-840917 GCA_021605075.1 Caerostris darwini
ATTTCACATGTTATTCAGACTTCTTACACACTTCAGAAATTATTTGGCCATTGCTTTGCAGTTTAAATGGCAATCAAATGGCTCGAAATTGGTAAGTAGTAAAATTTTGCGACAGAATGTTTTTTATTTTTTTGCATAGAAGATCTATAAAATAAAGCTTACCAATTAGCTTAATTTACTATAAGCATTGACCATAGAAAAAGTAATGTAGGGAGATTAACTTATTTTTATATTTCTTACATTTTCTTAGACAGATCTAGAGTTACTTATTAGATAACCTACTAAGGTTTTAAATTGCAACACCTCAAATTCTGATCAGTACAGAACCATGTCTACACTGGAAATACAAACGATGAATTTGCAAGCGGAAACGTTCCACCTCCACATTAGATTCAAGGGGGGGGGGGAAAGATGTAAACCACCCAGATGCTTTCTCTGAGGAAGTTTGCTCCGAATTCCGATGGCATAATGTGGGCACATTGTTACATGACGTAACCTAGGTAACTCTGAATCCGTTATATATTAGCCGTTCCAGTGAATTATGACCTCATGTAGAGCTCCCATCAAAATAAAAACATATTTTCTTATAAAATGTCCTGATACTACCATGATAGTGTCTAATAAATTAATCAAGAATCAACATATATTGATTCTGAACAATTTTGTTTGCTTTAATATTAAGGATTTATTATTTTCTTTGCATCCTTTTAAATTACAAATTGTGGCATTTTCAAAATAAATTCTTCTTATGTGTTAAGCTTTCATTCAGTAAATAAGATAGTTTTTAATAAAAAGGTTATAAATTTAAAATTCATTTCTGAAAAAAAGTATTTAACATTAATTAAATGGTTCATTGGCTTTCATATGTGTTTTTCTTTTAGATTCAAATATCAATTAAATTATGAACAAATTTAGGTATTATAATGTTGACAAGAATCATTATGATTGAATTTTTTTAAGTCAATAAATACGAGAAATTTTAAGTTCTAATTGTCACATAATAAATAATTAAAAAAGTAAAAATTCACACAGACGAATAGACCGCAGATTTCCGTTAATTGTCATCATCATATGCCATTTTTGCATCAAAAATTCATGGCATGTAATTTAAAAAAATTCAGATTTTGATGAAGGATAAAAATATGGAAAAAGTTTAGTTTCTAATTGAATAAAAAAAAATATACAAATAACGGAAAATATTACATTCAATAATTTATTGCAGTTCTGAGATAAGAGAACTTTTTTCGACAGACGCCAATGAGCAATATGAAGGGTTGCAATACGGCGCCAGCCCTGGCTGATGGTCTCAATCTACGTTATTTTTTTTATTTTTTTTATTACGTTTTTATATGAGTCACGCTGTTAGCTAGCAGAACGTTGGCCATCAGAGTATTACAATTTCATGATATCTTAACGTATTTAAAGGAATTGCGAAAGATTTGACCCACTTTAAAATAATGTTCAACAAATTTACTGTATCTGTTGTTAGATAACGCATTAAAATGCATAAACCTCTTTAGATCATACATGCACATGCATAAAGGAACATTTTTATTCAGAAATATCAACAAATCGAAAAATTGGAACCATTTAACTAATAACACAGAGCAACAAAAAAAATGTTAACTTTTCTTAATTTAAGATGCTTCATATCTTTTTGGAGTGCTAATTATAAATAGTCAATACCTTTTCTATCTGTATCACCTCCAGTTTTTAGCCGAACTCCGTTTATTTTTTTTTATTACCCTGAAATTCAATGTAGCAACGGGAAATGTGTAATTGAAACGAAAGTAAAAATGTATTTACAATCCCTTTTTCAACATTATGATGATGAGAGTTGGGTAGATATATTTTCTTTATAGCCATAAATGTTTATATTTTCTAAGCCTTTTGTCTGTAATTATTCGGGTGTATATTTTATGCTCATGTGAACTTACTCGATGGTTGGACCAACAACATTCCCCTACCATATTTACATCCCAACAATCTAATTATTTTTTTCCGTTATAATATATCTATGCAAGCGCTTATCTTGTTCTTATCTTATTTATTAAAGACTTTCAAGAAAAAAAAATTAAAGAATGATTGTAGACAATGAACATTCAGATTCATATTACACCCGAGTTATTCTGATTTCTCAACATAATTTAATAGTTTGAATTATATTTTTGTAATTACGGTTTCCCTGTTTTCCAAGGAACTTAAAAAAAAAAACTTCTTGAAATGCAGTCCAACCATCTTTTTTCTTTTTAAGTTGATTACAGTTTCGAAGTTATGGTTTTATGTCAGAGTCAACAGACACACCTTATTTCAACTTTTTTCAATGCTTTTTTTCCATAAGTAAAGAAAACAAGATTCAGTTTTTGAGTTTACTCTTACATATTTATTCATATTTTGTACAGTACATTTTTTATTAACCTTTGATTTATTAACAGTGGTGAGAGTAATATTTCTACCTAATTCATATGTTTAAATTTTTTCCATACCAGAGGAGGCTCACTAGATCCATACCATTTTAACTACTGAATGATTTTTTTTTCTTGAGGCCGTTTACTTAAATATGATGAAAAACTTATTACTTAACTTAATAAAACTTATTATTAAACCTATTACTTACTTTATACTTATTTCTTAAATCTATTAAACAACATACCTTGTGTGGCGCTAAAGAGTTTTATTGGTATGCAAGATTTACCCATATATAAAGAAAATAACTTTTCTCGCAAATTCCGTAACTTTTCTTTGATATTTCTTCATAAAAAATTTGCCACAAATATAAAAAAAGCAATCAGGGCTGTTAACACAGCTACGATTAGCTATTTTATTGCACACAAAGATAACGAAATCGAAAAACTATGAGGGAAAGATAATGATGTAGAATATTACAACTTACATAGCATCATCAGTCTAGCAACTCACACAGCATCATCTGGAAAACATATACGTCTTTGATCCGTTATTAGTATATCTATCCAGGGCCAAAAAGTATTAGCAACAGCATTAAATACTGATAAGAATCTTTTATTCAAGCAAATTGTTTGGAACCTTGATGTTTTCATTAAAAATTTCCTATGGATCCGCATATAGAATATAGTAAAGATACTGCATTCATAGATTACGAGAAAACGATACGTCGTGTGATGATAATTTAATCTTCAATTTTTTAGTTAGCAGGTGCTTGAGTGGCTAGCGCTCTGGCCCTCGGTACCACAGGGTTCGAGTCCCAGCAGTGCCATGGATACTTATAGTGGTTCGGAATCCACTTTAAACCGTAGGTTCGGGTCTAACATGATCGTAGAGCGTTACGAGGGTATTGTTACTCCGCGTCCGTAGCTTAACTTCCAGCTACATGCGCCTCCTGGGTAGCATTAAGTGAGTAACTTCGGTGCAGCGCTTGCCTTAAGGCATCAAAGACAACTGTCTAAGTGTTTGCCAGCTGCATTAGAAAAAAAAATTGTTTCTTTAATTAGCATGCAAAAAACATAAAGGAGACCCCAAATTATTAAAAAAAAATTTCATCGTTGGGCTCTCTAATTTTTTCTTTATTAACTGAAAAATTCAAACCAAATTCTAATACTTGTTAAATCAATGTGTCAATATTTGCTTACTTTTTATTGTATATAATTTATCTTTTATTATAGTTTTCTCTCTCTCTCTCTTATATTTTTTTCTCTCGCTTAAGCTACCAAGAAATACACAAGTTTGTTACATCCTAGCAGTACAAATTTTAAAACAAAATATGTAATCTATTAAAAATATGATAGAAATAAAAAAAGCATGATTGCTTAACTTGTTAGCAAAAATGTTTCATAAAAAAAGCAAATACTAAAGATCATTGCAATCAAAATATCTGAGACTAAAATAATATATTTTGTTTTGCTATCATAGAAATAAAGATACCAAATTAATTTTTTTAGTTTATTTTCCTTAAACAATTACAAGTGTGTCTGCTAGAAATGTCATCGAATGTTTTTTAAGAATCTATAATCAGCGAGACTAATTAAGATTTATCAGTAAAACTCTTTTAAAATTTGACATACACAACTCTTTCAACAGGTACTTAACGTTAGTTCTTTGTTTGAAAATAGATTAATTAAGATTTAAGAAGTGACTAATTGCAGTTTTTTATAATAATCTATACAAATCCACTGTGACAAATTGTCTTTCAAGTGACAATTAGTAATCATTACTATTTTCAAAATAAAACGACTTTTTTTTAATGCTTTTTGTTTTTTGTGAAGAACTGACGTACACGGCTTAAAACAATTTCTCATTAAAAAACGTATTTTTAACTAATTACAGGTTGCCATTCAAAATTTCTTTTTCTGAAATTTAATGTTTTTTCCTGCATTTTAAGAATTTTCTCTAATTTTAAATTTTTTCCATTGAATCAAAGATTTCTAGAATTTTAAAAAAATAACATATGTGTTTTAATACTATACTTGTATTTCTAATAAAATCATTTTGACATCGGTAGTTTCATAAAAATAGTTGCAAAAACATTTTTTTATTATTATTTTACAAATGCCATTGTGCAAACGTGTAATTATACACTACTGGCCATTAAAAGTGCTACACCAGGAAGAAATGCAGATAACAAAATGATATTCATTAGACAAATATATTATATTGGAAATAACAAGTGATTAAATTTTCAAGAAATTTGGGTGCATAGATCCTGAGAAATCAGTACCCAGAACAACCACCTCTGACAGTAATAACAGCACTTATACGCCTGGATATTGAGTCAAACAAAGATTGGATGGTATGTACAAGTACAGATGCCCATGAAAATTAAACACGATGCCACAGCTCATCAACCGTAGTGACTGTCGTATGTTGACGTGTCAGTCGCTCGGCAACCATGGACCAGACAATTTTTATTGGCGAGAGATCTGGTGAACGTGCAGGCCAGGTCAACAGCCGAACATTTTCCGTATCAAGGAAGGTCCGTACAATACCGGCAACATGCGGTCATGCATTATCCTGCTGAATAAAGGGTCGAATAAAGGGTAGAGCCACGGGTCGTAACATACCTGAAATGTAACGTGCACTGCTCAAAGTGCCGTCAATGTGAACGAGAGGTGACCGAGACGTGTATCCAATAGCACTCCATATTATCACGTCAGATGATGGGCCAGTATGACGATGACGAATGCACGCTGCCAATGTGCGTTCGCCAAGATGCCGCCAAACACGGATGCGATCATCTTGATGCTGTAAGCAGAACCTGGAAAAAATGACTCACCTGAAAAAATGACGTCTCGTCATTCGTGCGCCCAGGTTCGTCGTTGATCCACCATTGAAGACGCTCCCGTCTGCGATGCAGTGTCAAGGGTAGCCGCAGCCATAGTGTCTAAGCTGAGAGTCTATGCTGCTGCAAACATCGTCGAACAGTTCGCACAGACACTTGTTGTCTTACCCCAATTCTTGAACGACCCCAGTTCTTGATTCAGGTCTCGTAACGGGGCTGCACGATCCATTAAGGCCATGCGGGTAATATGACTGTCTTCTCGGCTGCTAATGATAGGGGGCGTTGAGATCCAGCACGGCGCTCCGTATTACCGTCCTGAACCCATCGATTCCATATTCTGCTAACAGTCATTTTATCTCGACCGAAGCGAGCAGCAATACTGCGATACGATAAACCGCAATCCCAGTACGCTACAATTCGACCTTTATCAAAGTCAGAAAAGTGCTGATACACATTTCTGCTTCTTACACAAGGCATCACAACAACTTTTCACCAGACAACAGCGTTCAAATGCAATTTATGTATGAGAAATCGGCTGAACAATTTCCTCATTTAAGCACATTGTAGGTGTCACTACCGGCGCCTGCTTTGTCTGAATGCGCTGAAAAGCTAATCATTTGCATATCACAGCACCTTCTTTCTGTCGTTTAAATTTCCCGTCTGTAGAATGTCACCTTCTTGGTGTAGCAATTTTAATGGCCAGTAGTGTATCATAATATTACGTCTTTGGAATTTCAAATCTTACAATGTTGATATTTCTTTAACATACTATTAATAAAAAGTTTCTTTCTAATATTGTGAGATGTTAAAATTGTATTAATGATTTTAATTTATTAATTTATTAATAAAACTCTAACAAATCTTTATTTCAAACATTGTTAAAACCAAATCTGCAATAGAAAACTTATTGAAAATTTAGTTTTTTTTTTTTTTTGCTAAGTAATACGAGAGTAAGGTTAAAAGTTCTCGACCTGACGATGAAAGACTGCGACTCGGTTAAAAAATGATTTTATTTTTCTACATAATCTCCCTTCACTTCAACACACTTGGTCTAACGTTTCTCCAACATCAGCATTCCTTCCCGAAGTGAGAATCTGGAAGGTTGTGAAAATATTCATCTACGGCCCTCTCAACTTTTTCATTGGAGGCAGAAATGCTTCCCAAAAAAAAAAATTTCAAGTTTGGGAACAAATGAAACTGTGAGGTTGCCAAATCAGAAGAATAGGGAGGAAGAGGGGATGTCCGAGCAAATCGTACCCCAAAACCCGCAGTTTTTCCATCGCCAACACACTCTTGTGCATAGGTGCGCTGTCCTGGTGAAAGATGACTTTTTCTTCTTCAATCCAGGCCTCTTCTCGCAAATTTTGGCGTCCTGTAACCATTTATTCATTGTTAAACAATAATAAAATTACTTTAAAAAATAAATAACACTTATAACTCTAAAAATTATGGGAACTTAAATGACTTAGTGTTAACACAAGACTTTAAAGGAATTTATTATTTTTTTTTAATATTTTAGATGAATCAATAAATTTTAATTATCTGATTTAATTTATAATCTTTATTATATTGCTCAACTGTCTATTGAAATTTTCGCAATTCTTTTTATCAAACCTCTTTCAAATTTTCTAGAAACTTTTGTTGATAGATTAATAAAATTATCGAGCATCAATGTCCAATGCATAATTTTATTTTAGTTTTATTAAATGAAAACTATAATTAATTTCTGACTTGAAAATAGAGTCTAAATCTAAAATCAATTAAGCATATGGTTACAAGGGTCAGTTGATTTCAACAAACACAGTTGTCCAATTACGCAAGCCGCCTCTTCAAAGCACCAGAAGCCATTACTTCCAGAATTTGTTTTTAGTAAGCTGTCGAAAGACATATACAACACGGTTGAAATAAAAGAGCTAATCCCTTTGTTAATGATCTTTCGAGCGTATGGTATTTATTTCTACTTAACTTTCTAATTCTCAGAAAAGTATTGGAAGCATTTCCTTTGATGTAATTTATCATTGAGACACGAACCTTAAGTGAGGTGAAAATTTATGGCTTGCCATTTCTGAACCATGTTCCTTACTAGTACAGCTTTTGAAAAATCAAGTGTAAGGGAAACTGAATTCCTTTGTTGAGAAGTCGGAAATAATTGGTAACGTTTTGGAAGAGAAGCTGCCATTAAGTTAAACGAGAATGGCTTATATTGGGCTTCGAATCAAAATGGTTTAAGCCATAGAAACGTATCTTCAATCAATTCTTTTTGCTCATTAATATTGTTTCTAAGTAAAATTAAAATGTTATAACAGCAGTTATACTTTTATGCCGATGATATAAATCATAAATTACATACATTTATACACAAAAGAAATATTACGGCACTAACATTCAATTTACAAGACGAAGATTTTACAGACTTAATGGACTCTTTCCATAAATTTTTATTTAAAAAATTTTTGTCTAGGGCATCGGTTGCCATGTGTTCCACTAATGCATGTCATGAACAGCCCACCGTAACAGCAGGGACGGTTATGGGTAAATGATGCCTTCCAGATAGACTGTTAGGGGTAAGTACCCCAGTTTTCAATAACGTATTAAAGAAAATTTAGACCTCCCCCATGAATTCTGACTGGCTTACCATCATGATTATTTCAGTTAATGCATCATGAGTCTTATTACTAGGATATGAATCAGATTAAAATTTCTGTTGACAAAGAGATTATTGCTATAATACCTATACGTTCATTCAGGAACTTCCAATCCAAGATTTAATTACCCATACTAAGTTTGGATAAAATTTGAATTTTAAATCAATTTTGAATCAAAATTCAATTTTCTACTGAGGTAAATGTTTTTATTTATTTATTTAGTGTTTAAAATTTTATACGAGTTTAGAAATTTTTGAGAACCTAGATTCACCTTGCTGCATAATCTTTTTTTAATAATTTCTTTAATTAACTTTTAAATTATTTCTAACGTAAATAACGTATTACAAAATCGAAATCAAGTATATTTACCGTTATCTCAAACTTTAGGACACATCTTCTGTGGTGCTATTGAATTTAAAATGGGCTCAACACATTTTGCCCTTATAAAAAGTAAATAACAATAAATAAAAAATTTAAAAATGTAATATATAATATTTCTTTGGTGAACACAGTGATTATTTATTTCAAAATTCCTAATCATTAATCACTGGTTATTTAAAAATTCTCATTTTAAATCTAAATGTATTAAGATCCAGACACTATTCACAGAATGTATTTACAAGTGAGATGTTTTCTTATTTGGATCTTATTATACCTTTTTCATAGTACATCCATCAAGTCCACTACATCCAAGCACTATGAATTCATAACAAATAGGTCAACAGCTTGCTTGGATGAGGATTAGAGGTATGCCAAGGTTTTATTGATTTCTCTATACATAGCTGTATCTCATGAAGAAATTATTCAGTTCTTCTGAAATATTAATCATTTCTATTCTTCTATATATACATTAGATTTACAGATTTTTGTTTTATTCGAATAATTTTTTCTTAGCGTTTCACTTATTTTCCCATCTTTTAAAAAAATTCTTAAAAATTTTCTTTAGGAAAATTTACAAATAAAAACGTTGTTGCAGTCTAACTCAAAATTCCAAACTTCTTCGTAAGAATATTATTTTCTACAATCAGATTTCTTCTTTACTATAGTGATTAACCTAATATTCCATCCCATATAATTATTTTAAAAACATTTCAGTTTAATTAATAGCAAAACATATTTATTTACTGTTTTAATTATACTTGCGCAATTCAGTTGATGTACAAAAGCATTTTAATTCCCAGTCTCAATTAGACGATAATGTCATTTCTTCTTTTGAAATCTTTTATAACTCAGCTACGTTTCTAAAAAAATAGAGCATTTTCAATCTGAATAACACAAAAGAAAATTAGCCGATTTATAATTAGTAACACTAATTGAACGTTGTAGCTTTTATTATTACAATCCATTAGGTAATTCTTTCAAAAAGCTATGTCCTGCAATTTTCATTAACTTTAAATATTCCGTTGAGATTTAAAACTCTTAACCAAATATTTCTTAATTAAATTTAATCATTTAAATTCTCTTGGGGTCAATGAAAAATATCAGATAGCATTTGAGGAATTTAAGCAAATGAAGTTAGCAAAAAAAAAAGCATGTCGCGAATAATAAATTGCTGTGCAATGTCTAAAGGCTTCAATTGAAATAAAAAAGTTAAGACAAAGGAATCTATTTAACCCTAAGTAAATAAATTTTCAGTTTTAATACTGAAACTTTTTTCTTTACCCCCTAAAATTTTTCTTTTTTTATTTGTCCGCAGTTAATTATAATAAAAAGTGAATATAGATCTTTTATAAACTTTTGCGACAGAAATTTAAGAAAAAAATTATATTATTTTTTAATATTATATTAACTTATAAAATTATATTAACAAACAGGATTGAAGTGTGACATCATGAGATGTTATTCCAGAATCTATTGATAACTTTATTATGATTCGATGCGTCATAAAAATATCCCCTATGAAAAAGAAAGAGACAGGTGACTGAAAATTTCTTCTTCCGAAGAGCTGATTTTATTTATGTATATGAGAAGAACATACAGGGCTATTATAAAAAAAAAATTATCTATATGCGAGCCCTAGCTATCATACGAATTACAGAAACTGAAGGAAATTTGGATTTAAGGTATTTTGAGGCATGCGCTCAAGAATCATATGAAAACAATAGTTAAACTCTTACAGTTACGTGAACAGTGAGACACGATTTCAAAAATTTCAAATGGCAACACCTGCTTTTTCTTTTTTTGGAATGTAATCTCTATAGTGAAAAACCATAAATAGCGTTGGAACGGTAACTGTAGCACGAAAATCAAGGTGCTAGATAGATTAAGAAGAAAAGTGAATAAAGACAGAGAAGATACAGAAAATACAACATTTTAATGTCTTTCACAAATTTTCTATTTGGCCTCCTTCACACACGATGACGCTCTGCATGAGGCAGATGGTGTAAAGCGCTGAAGCATATACCTTGGCAAGAGGAATCTGTTGAACTTGACGTCTGATGGCATCTTTCAAATAAGACACAGTTTGCGGATTAAATGCATACACCTTAGGTTTTCATTTCTTTCATACACTTTAGGTTTCAAACATTCCAGACTTATTTTCATAGATTCAAAAAATCTTTAAAAGAAATTTATTTATATGTGAGAATGTGAGGCTCAGTTCAAACAAAAGGACAAGCAATAAAAAAATATAAACGTTTCTTGAATGATTCCATGTGCATGCATTGTCATTTTTCCAAGAACTTGTATTTTTTCCAATCACCTGTAAGCACTTAAAACATTGGAAAAGTTTTGACCACCTGGATCATCAGCCAGACCATCATTGATGACTTTAACATTTTATTGTTGAAAACCCAGTTGGGTACCAAACATCATCTTCATAAAAAGGAAACATGAAAGTCACTGGGTGCAATGTCGGAGTTGTAAAATGAGTTGACAGAATAAAAATTTTCATCCCCTATAATATACTAGTAGCTGTAGCATTGATTTGGTTTTTTGCACATATTTTTACTTAATAGTCTTTAATCTTAATTTTACTTATTAGTCCATAAATCCATCGATCAATTTCTGTTGCATTATGCCCTTTTGCGAGGAAAAACGATTCACCTACGTTTAGTGGGACTTAGTATTAAGGTAGCCATTTTCCTACTAAATGAATATCGACGTACTGAATCGAGTGTATCGTGGGTGTAAAATATAATTGTTGTCTACTGAGAATTTATTAAAAAAATCAGACCATTTTTATTAAAATGTTCCTAGAATAAATAGAAATTTCTGTGAAAATATAAAAAAAAAATTATTTTTAAATACATTTATGTTTGAGTTCAAAAATAGAAACGAACGAATGATATTTGTTAACATTTTCTGAACCTAATTTTTTAAGTAATATACATAAATTATTTTCTCTTTCACATTTATTACGTTATTTTTATGCATTGAAAAGGATTTACAAATACTTTTATTCTATATTAATTTTTAAAAAGGAATTTTTCTATTTAGTATATAATCTAAGCATGAAAAAAAAAATTTCTTTTCTTCTTGTCCTTATAGATTTCTAAGCAGTATATTTTAAAGACATATGCAATGGTAAAAAATAAAGAAATCTGTACATTTTCACACTTTACTTTTGTTAATGATAAATTTGTTTCTAGATTTCTTTTAGTATTAAAGAATATTTTGTCGTAAACAGAGTCTAACTTTATGCACGCTTTAATGAAATTATTTGATTATCTAATTTATTGTTATTGTGTTTAATTTTTGTCCTTTTATTTATATTAATATGAAACTGTTTGTTCATATAGATAGAAATTATTTATCTTTTACAATCAAGATATTCATGTTTCGTTTATTCTGTATAAATAAGTAGATGAATATTATTTATTTATATTTATCTGATATTTTCGTCAATTAAATTATAAAAAACAAGAACCTCGAGTATTACAACAAAAATAAAATGACATGATGTATCGTAATAGATACCAGTACCAGTCAATAGATCAATTACCAGTTATAGATAAAAAATAGAATCTTTTGTATTTTAAATCGTAATTAATATAAATAGATTCAAGAATTTCTTTTACATGTAAACTTCAAGTTAATAACATAAAATTTTAAAGCTCACGTATTTTATAAATCTGATTTTCATACTAGCTTCTTCTGTAAAGCGAGGGTTTATGATTTCTGACAAAATAATATATTATTTTAGTTAGCAAAATATAATTATCTCAAGTATTTTTCAAGTATTCAAATCTAATGGAAATGTTAGCTGTCTGGAGTAATACACTCATGTCCCTAAATTAAGGATAATGAAGTTCAGGCAAAGAAAGAGACAGAAGCAAAACAAATTTGACTTATTTGTAAAGTCTATTTATTAAACAAAAGGTAAAGAGCAAAAAAGATGCTATATGTTTGACATAATTAATAAAAATTGCGATTTTTACTCCCTGGAGCAAATTTCAAAAAAGAACCTATTTACAAAAAACAGTATAACATGGTTAGTATGATGGTTAATATGGAGTATGTCTCCCGGACGATGCAATACAGGCCTTACAACGCCTAGGCATGCTGAGTATCAAATTATGAATCTGATCTTGGGGAATATTACACCACTCATCAAGCAATGCCCTCCGAAGTTCCGGTTGACAGGTGGCAGGGGGGTTGACGGGCTGCAATTCGTCGGCCAAGCATATCCCACACATGCTCTATTGGATTCAAGTCCGGTGAGTATGTTGGCCAATCCATACGGGGGATATCCTCCAATTGAAGGCATTCGTCTACAATGTTTGCACGGTGAGGACGGGCGTTGTCATCCATAAACAAAAATTCAGCCCCCATGGCGCCCCGAAACAAACGTACATGTTGTTCCAGAATGACATCCCGATAGATGTGGCCTGTCATCGTTACACTCTGAACATGCAGGTCAGTTCTGGAACCAAGAATAATTCCTCCCCAAACGAGCCATCCTGCACCACCGTAACGGTGTCGTTCAATGGGGTTCTCTTGGTGGTAACGGGTACCTGGCGCTCTCCAAATGAAAGTCCGGCGAGAATCAGACTGCAAACTAAACCTGGACTCGTCGGAAAACATCACACAAGACCACTGTTGCGGTGTCCCCAATGCATGCTCTCTACTCCACGTTAATCGCAGGTGACATTGAGTTGCGGTAAGTGGAACAGTGGAACTGACAGGCCTACGGTAAATGGAACTGACAGGCCTACGAGCATATAGACCAATGTGCCCTAAGCGTCTGTACACGGTCTGCCTTGAAACTGTCGTACCGGTAGCTGAAGAGAGCTGACGAGACAGGTCTGATGCTGTGTCTGTTTCTTTTGGCAGTAACTGCTAAATACCGGTCCTCATTCGGTGTTGTAACTCGGGGGCGACCTGTGCTGTAACATCTACTCACATTACCATCATCTTGGAATCGTTGCCAAAGCATAGGAGATGACACTCTGGACGATTCCAAGTTCCTCGGATACTCCCAGCTGGGTACGTCCACATTCCAGTCGTCCGATAATTCTACCACGTAAAAAATCATCCAAATGCTTCCTTTGTGCCATAACTATGCGGTTATTGCACTGAAAGGCTTTTAAAGCGCTTGTGAACAATTTTACTTCTTTGCCACCATTCCTTATATACCCCTCTCTTACACTCTCGTCATTGTGACGTACTATCCGCGCCATCTGGTAGTTTCCTGTAATTTGCATATTCATCTTCAAGATGTGTGGGATAATTCTACAGGTGAAATTTTTATTTTAGAGTTCAATTTCTGTGTGATTCTGAATTATCCTTAATTTACGGACATGAGTGTATTTTTTTATATGAGTGGACTGATTTTGCAACTAACAGTCCACTGACGTGTAACGTTGGTAGGCCATTACTTTCCCGGAGGAGTTTCAGTCATAAGGGAAAGATCAGAAAACTCTCATAAAGCAGGCTGATAGTCGACGCGAGGATCTGATACATGCTTCCATACTCGAGATCGAATATCCTCGCTTATTGAATGCAAAGCTCATCACAAGTAGATTTTAAACTTGTGCTAGCTAGTTTCATGAGTTACCATTGAATCACGAGTGGAGAAGAGTATTACTTTAAAGTCACAAAATTGATACTTGTCAAAAAGTATATCATAGTACATGATACCGCTTGTTTTCCTGTCATGTTTTACTTACTTAACTGAGATTACACAAGGTCCCTCAAGCATAAATTTATTTTTTGCTATTTTAAAATGTACAGCCAGTTTTATAAGTTATCAGCATTCAAAATTATTAAATAAATCTAATGAATTTTTTTTGTATTTTTACTTATTGATTTCTACTTCTTTATTTAATAATAATTAATAATTATTCTTAATATTTGTTTGCATATTTTGTATGGCTCCACTGTACGCTCCAATCAATAGATCAAAGCATTGTTTCCGATTAATTTATAGTAACTTTTCCTTTTAGATAAGTGTTTCCAGAAAACGCATCTCAGAAATTATTAATATTATTATTTTATTAAATATTATAATTTAGTATATTTATATATAAATTAAATATATCTATTTTTTTATTAAATATTATTTCCTAATTCTTTACCTAATAATAATTAATAATTATTCTTAATATTTGTTTGTATATTTTTTATAATTTACTTAGGTGATTTTGATAAAATTATTCATAAAAAAAAACTTGCAAAGCACGACATAAAAAAACAATAAGACGATCTCATTTATAGTTTCTCTGGCTCCACTGTACGCTCCAATCAATAGATCAAAGCATTGTTTCCGATTAATTTACAGTAACTTTTCCTTTTGGATAAGTGTTTCCAGAAAAAGCATCCCAGAAAGTGGTTGTTTATTCGAGTGAAACTATTTTTTTTTCCTGCAACTTCTTTTTCTTTGTCGTCGAATTATTTATATGAAAGCTTCCACTTCTTTTAATAGGTGTTCCGTAAGTAAATGTAGATTTATCTAGTAAATAGTTTTAAAAGAATTTAAAAAAAGGCTTACATTTTTTTTCTTAAAAAAAATTTGATAAGTGTTTTAGTTCATTAATGATTTTACTGAAATGACTCTGATTTTTAAATATTAGTTCAATTGAAGACAGCTTTCAGATTCAAGGGTTAATTTAAATGGAGACTTACTTTTTTTCCCTCTCACTTCTTTTTCAAGTTAAATTATTCACTGAAAAATTACCATGGACTATCAACTAATAAATGGAGAAGTTTAATTAGTGTGTCTTTCTTAATGTTCTTTTTTAAATCAATTCAATCCTTCAACACAGGTAATTAACATATGAATGTAAATTTAATTCCGTCGATTAATTTTATTTTATTTTGTCGAGTAGAAGCCTAGTCATTACATGCATTATTAACGCAAGAGCGACTATTTTAATCTCGTAATTATATTTTGTAAAGTACAGCTTTACAGTGTTGTTTTTCAAATTAAAAGAATAACATTATTTATTTTGCTCTAGTTTTGAAGTAAAATAATCTATTGAAATAATTTAACCTAAAGACTCATGACAACATTTTTTATGAATCTGAATTTTATAATTTTTTTTAATTCGTTTGCCTCTTGTGGAAAAAGTAGTTTTTGAATCCATTTATAAATCAACATCTTCAGTAAAAGCATTGTATTTTGCTCTAGGTTTGAAGTATAACAATCTATTGAAATAATTTGACCTAAAGACTCATGACAACATTTTTTTATGAATCTGAAATTTATAATTTTTTTTATTCGTTTGCCTCTTGTGGAAAAAGTAGTCTTTGGATCCATTTATAAATCAACATCTTCAGTAAAAGCATTGAAAAGCAATCACTTCAGTATTTTAACATTGCCTACCGTAGTAATATTTTCCCGAAAATATTTTTAAAAACAATTGGCCTGCATTTGCCTTATATGTTGAGATATCAAGAACAATGAGAGTGAGGCTATTGTTGAAAAGAACGTGTCAATCTACATTTTTAAACCACATCCAGCAAGTACTAGTTCTCTTAAAGTATTCACAAGACCCTCTCCCTGAGTGTATTAGCTTATTAAGTGATACATTTATTATTATTATTATTATGACATGACATGCATTATTTAGAGATGCATTTATAATTTGCATCTCAAATTTACGAAAAAATCATCCAATAAATTTTTGTCAGACTAAATTAATTTAATTCAAGAATTTGTCTCTAATTAATGAAAAATTTAAAGACAATAAAGTACAATATTTAATTATATTGGATTCAGTGACAACTATGAAAAAGAAAATAAATGCCTGACAAGGAATGTAGAACTATATTCTATTCGATGTTCTCATAACATGCAGTAAAAATTTCAAACGAAGATAGTTTGTTTTGTTTGCTTCTAAACTTGTATGTCTCTAAAAAGATTTCGAGACCTACTAGTGTTATAAATAGCATTAAATAAATTACCTGCCATCAGCTGCATTCCAAAATACGAGAATTCTTAATTTGACTTTCATCTCCTCTGATTCTTGTTAAAAAAAAGAGATAACTTAAAGATAAAAAAAAATAAGAGATAACTTAAAGATAAAAGATAACTTAAGATAAGATTCTTTAAGATTAACTTAAAGATAAGAGATAACTTAAAGATAAAAGAGATAACTTAAAGATAAAAGAGATAACTTAAAGATAAAAGAGATAACTTCTCTTTGTTAACTATAATGAAGAGAAACTTGTAAATTCTTTATAAACTATAAGATAAAAAATAGCTTTCACAGCTATAAAAAAATGTAATGTGCTTAAATACACTCATAAGATGTGTATGATTGATTAAGATACCTTCTTGTGTTATAAAATACGATATTAGTTGATTCACGAAATATTTAATATCTCTATATGAATGGATTTAAAAACAGCTTTGTGCTGCCCTTAATTAAATGCAATACTCGATTTTTATGCTGCGCTTTCTTTAGTCTTCGAAATAATCTGATTAATTCAAGCATGAATAAAGAGGCACCAAAGTTGTGCACTGCTCAAGTATTTGTAAGGTGAACGTGCTGCACAGGAAAAAAATAACTAAGAATGTGCTTCATGAGAGTAGGCGAAGAGTTGAGGACTGAGAAAGATAAAAGCGATAGGCCGTAGAGGGGTGTTGGTCAGGAGTATTGGATTCGAGATCTAACAGCAAAAAGCTCAGGAGGAGATTGTCTGGTCCACAGGACCAAGAGAACCGTGAAAAAGTCATCTGAGATATTGGTGTGACCGACAGGACCAAGAAGACCTGGAGAAGGTCGAAGACGGTTGAGAGGCCACACTCATGAGTAGGAATAGTTTGTTCTATGGTTTCAATTGTAAATATTCATAGCTGAAGGAGCTTCGTAGCTGAATAGAGTTTTGTGTTAATGTGTAGTTTATATGTAAATATAGTCTCAATAATTGTATTGTTGAATTTCGAAGTTATTGTTGAAGTAATCAGTGATGGTATTGTTTATTATTCTAATATGAATGTCCCGCACAATTTCTGTAGACGTGATGGTGTAGACCTACCGAGTAAAACCTTTCCAATACGTCTTGTATATTCGGCCTGACTGAAAGTACGAACGTTGAACTCTAATTTTCCCCTATATATTTCAAAGTGATGCATTAGCACTTATTACTCGGTAAGAAGCAACTATTTGCCTGAAGATAAATTGACATGCTCATCTAATAAAATTATTTAATTATGCTGATACATTCAAGCCGGATTCTAATTGAATCAATAGATAAAACAAATATAAGAGAAACCTTCTCCAAAATACAGTATCATCCATTGTAATTAGGACAATTTCCGTCAATCACAAAGGAACAATAACTTTATGTTGTTTTAGTAAAATCATTAAAAATTAAGAGTCAGGCCAAATTGCTATTTCAGTAACCCATTAACAAACAGCAGTACACGAAATGGCTAACGTTTGCTGCTATCCATACGCATCTAGTGTAATGTAATTCAAAGCACTCCAGAATAGAATATTTAACGAAATTATTCACAGAAATATGATTAATTATTTTGCATTGAAGATTTTGTTTATTCACTTATAAAGCGCTCTTTTATCAGAAATGCATGTATAATTTTCATTACACTGTTTATTATGAAAAATTGATGCGTCATGCAAGACATTTATCTTATACTTGGAATTAGTGATTGACTTTTATATTGCTTTTGCAAACACACAAACGTCCAGTTCACAAATGATCAGTTCCAGTTTCAAAGTATCATTATTCTAATAGCATTCATGCTATTTACAGGCAAATAAATGATGTCCGACTACTTAAGCAGGCTATATTTACAACATAAATATTCATGCAAGTTATATTCTCAGTAAATCATAAGATTCGTATGCGTGACAAAATTTCAAATCTCGATTTTAAAATCCGTCTGCGTGTTTGTTGACTTCGTTTAATTGGAAATGTTTGAAATGTTAACTACTGCTTGCATTCACGCAATTCTGAATTTGATGATTCGATACATTCATTATCGAGAAAGTTTCATCAAACTAGAAACGCAATATTTTAAATAAATTCAATATCCAGAACATTTATTTCAATTTTATAAGTCCGCAAAAGAATTTTCAGCTTTCAATACTTTTAAAAAATGAAAAATAAATTTTAAATAAAATAAATTAATCCTAAACAAAGTTTTTGGTATGAATTTTAACAGAATGTACAATAATAAACTAAATGTAATAAAGTATCTCAACAACACTTTCACAAAAAGGAATTATATTTTTAAAATTTTTCAACTTTCATATCTATTCACTTATTTTATTCTAAAATCCTTTGTCACTGGAACAGCTGATATTTTGCAGATTCAGAGCTGCCAAAGAGTGCTTTCTAAAATCCCCCCCCCCCCCTACCTGACAACATTCCATTGTAAAAAGAAATTTGGAACGAACACACTCAGAAATGACATCAGGAGACATCTCACTGTTTTCATTTCTCCTTGAATTCAATAGAGGATATTTCTGGCTCACAGATTTATCGTTGCAACTCCTGGCATAAACATAAGAATTTTCAGCCTGACTTCCCTTGTAGAATTTCGAACAGAACCCTATCAGTTCGTAAACATATAATGACTATCAAACAGGCAGCTATAAGGTTGCATTTTTTATCATACTATTTTACTAGTTGTCTTAGTAATAACTGAAATATAGATTCCGTTGCTTGTGGAGCTCTTTTGTGCGTAACTGTACCATGCAATAGTCCTTTTCAGAAGTTTAGATCCTGTAACAATGTATGTAAAGACTGATAATTAATGCATTGAAAAATATAAAACATAAATCAGATTCTGAAGAGAGGGGTTTGTTAACCGTTCGACATGGAAGATGACGAAAATCGGTGTCTAAATAGACAATTACAGCTGTTGTAACTGTGACCGTCGAAGGCATTCAGGCGACCATTGTTAGTAATAACAGACTCCAAGATGTGTGGCGACAACTGAATTAAATTATTACGACGCTACGGTACAGAATGTCTTGCGGGGAATACACTCAAGAGCCAAAACATTATGACCACCTGTCAATAACGAGTTGGCCCACCTTTGGCGCGCAATACAGCTTCAACCCGCCTTGGCATGGATTAATATCACCACTTAGTACCAGTTAAATACCACTTCCACCTGATCACGTGCCTTCCACGTCATCCAGGCGAGTTCATTGCAAAATGTAGGGGTGGTCATAATGTTTTGGCTCTTGAGTGTATACAATTATTATCTATACAATATCAGCCACTTGCAACAACTTAACAAAACGATTATGGTCGACGATTGGCATTCTCTCTGCCGTTTCCTACCAGGTGGCACTATTGGAAATTTAGTTTCGTTTGAATACCTACTCGACTTCGGACTATAGCTTGATAGCATTTCTATCTACATATCTCACTGCTAGTATTCGGGGATAAAAGCCTTCATAGCCCAAGGGCCCTTCATTTTATCCCTACATTCCCCTGCAAGGATAGATTTCGATCCTGTAGAATTCTGTGGGGAATCCCGTTTTCTTCAAAGTGGGACTGTGAATACTCATGATTGTAGAATTGGGCATTCGAATTACCCTATACATTTAGGAAACTGCATTGCATTCAATAAAACTCACTATTTGGTAGGGTTTCGCAACAGAATTCCTTGTAAGACCATTTTTATTTTGAGAGCATTACTCCAACAGAACAAATACCCTGAGCCTTTATTACTTAGAAAAACATCTTTATTAATGCGCTGTGTAGAGACAAAATATCCAATTTATAAACATGAGGACGTTAGTTTTACTTCGGCTAATTTAACATCTTTTGTTTCTTTCATATTATCAGCAAACAAATTTAATAAGAAAATGGATGAAGAATAGTATTGTTAAATCGTATGTTCCTATTATCGTATTGCTAAAAGCGATAAAAAACACAAAATCTTTGAAAATTTGGAATCTCTTTATACGAAAGATGCTGTTCGGTAAAGAACCATGCACAAAAAATGAACACTATTCCTTTCTAAAACAATACATTTCCTCGAAGAATTAAAGATATGTGTGATGATATTAAGTCTCCAGTAATTGAAAGAATGAAAAACAATTTTCTTCTTTTTAATACAGGTAGATGAAACCATTGACGTTTCTAATCTGGCAATTTACTCACATTTGCAAGATATTTGCATTACATCTTGTTCGAAGAAAATCTTTTACTGTGCTGCCTTGTAATTTAAATATGCACAAGATAGAATATGTTTAAAGTCATTCAGAATAATTTGTAGGAAAAATGAATTTATTGAGTAATTGATGTGATGTTGGAATGGTGGAAAATCTATTATCTGACTGGTACATAGGCTTTTGCGATTGCATGGAAGAAATTTCCGCCCACGTTGCTTGGAGACATTACTGCATTCTCCAACAAAGCTTAGCGTTCAAATCCCTGTCACATACAATGAAGGAAGTGCTTAGGTATATTGTGAAAATTGTTTACTTTATTAAGGTCAATTCAATAAATTCCAAACTATTCAAGTTTTTGGGTAAAGAGCACAAAACAAATGAATCTACACAAAATATTACTTTTGCACACTGCAGTGGAATGCCTTTTATGAGGAAAAGTACTCACAAGATTGTTAGAATTGAGGCATGAAATTCAACCTTTTTTGAAGACTAGCCTTTTCAGTTGCACTCCAAGTTTCCTGAAAGCGCGTAGCTTCAATAGCTAGCATACTTATCTGATATTTTTTCAAAAATAAATAAGCTTAACTTAGGATTACAGAGCAGTTCTATAATAGTATTTACGATGTCTGATAAAACCTAATCTATGATCAAGAAGTTGAATTTGGGGAAATCTCGTATCAAAAAACACCAGTGTAAAGTATGTTAAACACTTCACAGTTTCTTATCTGAAAACTAGCTGAAATTGTCAAAACAATTAAAACGTTGTATTACAGTTCACTGAAAATGACTTAAGGTATCTTTTAGATACTTTTCCCAAAGTGAAATAATGAAGGCAACTGGACTTCAAATCGTTTCAAAGAAGGCATGTATTTAAAAAACCGAAAAATAACCAATTTCTGTAAAATAAGTGTTGGTTGAACTTTTGACTGACTCTTCTTTACAGTCTGATTTAAAAACAACAATAACAGTATCAAGAACTTAATTGTCTTTCATTAACACAGACCTTGTCAAATAAGCTTTCTCGCCTTATACACTTATTAAAAATAAATATCAAAATTAACTTGATACTGCTCCTGACTTGAGTTAATGTCTCTCTTCATTTGGATCTGATTTTAAAAAGTTGAGCTCCATGAATCAAGCTCAGAGATAGCAGTGAAATTCTTGAAGACCACATTTAAAAACACATTGTTTTTCATCATAATTTTTATATTGTTCAAAATGTTAAGCTGATATTTTAAAAAATTGGAACAAATTGTAAAATGTAAAATCAAAAACAAGCCTTTGAGTGTTATCAATTTGGATTGTTTGATTAAATTGTTAGTTAACTTATAAATATTGCTACTTTACAAAAGAAAACTTCGTTTTCATTGGGGGGCGGGGGGTTGAGGACATTATGTAAAAATATGTATTCAGTTTTATCAGTACGAGTTTTATCTAGAGTTACGTGAAATAAATAAGGTTGGGACAATAGACATTTCCTTAAGCTTTAATGAAATACAGATCTTTCTGCGTACCTAAGAACTCATAAAATTTATTTAAATACATAAAAGGAAAATTTGTAGATCAGCCATATAATGTTTTTGCAGTGATTTTTTGTGCTCTTTTAGTTTTTAGAGGAAAATAAACTTCAAAGTCAATCTGGAAAATCAATATCAGCTAACCTTCGGTCATCAACTGATGATTTCTTTAAAAATTTAATATAAATACATTTTTACATAAAATCACATAAGAACAAGACCACAATTTTATTTGAATAGAAATGTATAAAGTTCAATTTAATTGTTCGATTCAATTAATCTATCCTTTAGAAATATCTTAGAAATCTTTGCTTTCAAAAAAACATATATGTACTAAATGTTAACAGAATATTAAAGTTCTAAGAAATGTGTAGTTTAAAATTCGATAATATTTCTCAACTTCCAAAATAAGTTCTCTTAATTTAAAAAAGCAGTTTTTAAACAAATTGTAGGCATAAAAATTAGTTTAGTTTTTACTAAAAAATACTTTCTTATAATATTAATACATAATCTTCATAAAAAAAGGGCATAAAGTACTTTATGCTTTAATAAATAATATTATTATGTATTTTTTACTAAAGTTTTTCACAAATAAGTACTACTCTACTATATAATTATAAAATGTTTTACTAACTTACTAATAATTCAACTCTTTGGCATTGCAGAAATTGTGAAGTTTTTACAACACGTATTCTGTAGGTGATGACTTCCCATATATCCTCTTGAGACCCGAGACTATGTTTTTTTAACCAATTGTTCCCTAATTTGATATTAACCTTCTAAAGTGTGCTGCATAACAGTAAATTAAGTCAGCCCCCCCCCCCCCCAAAAAAAAACTTTAGGAAAATTAATTTTTTGGCTTATTCTGTGTAATGGACTTCATTTTTGAGCAAATAACGCTATTGATAACAAAAATTTCACAGTATGCAATTTTGAGAGTGCAATTAATTGATATCCTCTATGTCAAATGTGGAGTACATTAAAAAATGCACACCTTTTTCTTTCTCAAATAAAACAGTATAAATACAACATAATTTTATTTTTTAAAATTATTATTTTATTTTATTAAATTATAATAATTGGTTTCATATAGACTTAACCATGCATTTCTACGGGATATGTAGCAGACAAAAGAACCAGAAAGATTGAACATTCCTTAGAATCAGGTATGGAACATTTTCTTAGAAATGCTGGTTTAATCAGGAAGACCTCCCATAGAGAATGTCAAGCGGTTATTCTTTTCAGAACAAGTTTCATAAAGGTTGTCCTGTTCGGATATTTTTTTGTATACATAGAATCTTGCAGAAACTAGAAAAAAAGATAGAAGGACGACGTAAGGAGATAGAATCAGTAGTGCAATGGAGCAGTCAGACAGCAGAGAGGTCACCCACCCCTTGCAGAATTCAACAACCCATACAGAACGCGATTTAAGAAAATCAAACAGAACCTTATACTTTCATTCCATGTGTTTATTCATTATAGAATGTGTACATATTGTTATGCATTGCTTCTTCAAAAATGTAGCAGATAAAAGCTTCGCTCTCCAAATTTTTTTCAACCATTTTTTTCATTTGCAACCCAACTAACTTTACTGGACAAAGACAACAACTCTTAACTTTACGTACATATTAGTTTTTCTTTGTTAAAAACTATGCAAAAGTATAAAAAATTAAATTAATGTTGCTGGCATAATTTCAATGGTTGTTCTTATGTTTGCTTATACATTTTCAAATGCTTCATTTAAAATTTTGCTACATACATGGTAGTGCTGAACTGGCAAATGCAACAGATTGCAGGATTTTAAGATTAAAACTGCAATGTTTTCTACAAGTAAAATAAAAATTTTCAATAGAATGGGCGTTGTATTTAAAGAGAGCCATAAATTTACAGTGTCATAAAGTTTGTAATGTTTAAACTTTAATACCATTAAAGGATTAATTTTTAAAAAATTTTATAGCGTTTCTCATTCTCTTTGGCAAATCTTTTGTGACTCATTAATTTTTGCATTAAATTTATTGATTATACGTTCCAGCGAACTTTAGAAACGACTAAAAAAGTTGCCAAAATTGTATTTATTTTCCTGCAAACTCTTCATTTTAAAGGGCTTTTAGGTTCCAATGAAACATACCAGCCTTATTAGTGGATCAGTGGTATGATACCTAACTAACTTGCAAAGCGACTTAAATTTGATGACTTAGTTTGCAGTCATTGTTTTGAAAAAAGGTATAGAGTTGATGGCAAATGCAATGAAGCTTCTGGAGTAATGGCTGGTAAGTATTCTTCGTGTTTTCTTTCTAGTTTTTCTCGCCGCCATACTACTGAACTACGAATCAGAAAACGCATATGCAAAATAGTTTCAATAAGAGGCATTTTTTTTCCTTTCCTCTCAAAATGAAATAAAAGATTTTCGATCTATAAGAAAGAAGAAAAGGAAAGAAACTACTACAACTCATAATATTAGAAATTAACATTAGATATTAATATATATTAGTATCTTACGAAACTTTACTTATAAAAAGAATAGTTATTTAATAGTAAAAAATTACTTAAGTTCAAGAATAAAATTCTCAATTTTCTTTTATTCCAACTTAATCTGGACAGAGTGAGGAATTTAATAAATTGGACTCATGGATATGGATAATATTCATGTTTTTTTTATCCTCATTAAAAAAGTTTCTTAGACTTTATTTATTCCGCATAGATTTTCCTCTTATATTGAAAATTATCAATAGATAGGTAAGATACCATCCATCTTGCAAAACATTAAAAATTAATGATGACAACAAAAAAAAGAAAGTAAAGAAAGAAAAAAAATAACATAAAAGAATAATCTTAGTTGTCCTTATAAGTATATAGGGATTTCAGAATGTCTACCGGTACCCTAGGGAATGCATTTGTTTCGATTCATCCCTCTATAAGATTATCATTTTCGTGCTACGTTGACTAGTTCTTATCTTAGTTACCAAAGGGATTGTCTCTACACAACGTCGTTCATAAGTTGGTCCTTTCTTTTGATCTTTTTTTTACCACTGATGATCCACATATATCTCTGCCATGGTTATATTTTACTTAATACAAAAATTTTCGTTTCATCATTGTAAGCTTTAATCATTCAAGAATTTTGAGAGTAAATCATGCTAAATTTCTTATTGTAAATTACAGTATTTTTATAAACATTCTTTGTAAAAAAATATTAAAAAAAGTATATATTATGAGGATATTGAGGAATAAGTGAAAACAGTACATGAGTTAAGCAGGTCCCCTTTACAAATTTAATTTTATTGTTGCGAATCCATACTTATTTTATATAGTCTATCTTAATTCTATGTTACAAAAATTTCATTTAAGAGAAAATATTCAAATTAAGACAAAGACATTGGAAAAAATAATAAAGAGATATTGATTGGTTTGGTTTGTCGCTCTACGTCATCTTGTGCACACTTTAGGCTAATTAGACCGGGACCTACAGTTTAATGTGGCTTCCGAACCACCAACAAACATCCATGACATCACCAGGATTTGAATCTGAAGCCTATGCGACCAATGGCCAGGGCGTTAGCCAATTGGCCATCAGGCCGCAAAGAGATATTGAAGAATAGACGGAAAAAAGACGCAAGTTTAACAAACTCTAAAAAGCAAGTTATTATTGCGTATTCATTTTATACATGTTTTTATCCTATGTTAAAAAAGTTTTTGTTTAAATGATTAAACTGAAATTGTTTTGAAAAGCATTTAGTATAGAGGAATAAAATGTTATATAATAGGAAGATTCTAATCTTCCTGCTATATAATGAAAACTTTTTATATTAGAAAGATGGTTTATGGTAGTCCAGTCTGGGCTTCTACCTCACTCACAAATATAAAGAGACTTCAGGTTTTCCAGAATAAACACTTGGCTATGATTGCTGACGCACCATGGTTCGTTCGTCGTAAGATCATCCATAGAGATCTAGACGTCGATTATTTATTCCAAATTATATAATCAAAATTTCAAAGAATTTTCTTGAAAAATGTCCTCAGATTAGCAATGAATTAATCCGTCGTCCGCCAACCTATCACCCTGGGGTGAAAAGTTCACAAAAAAGACCACGGACAGTTTACGACGTCACCTATGAGTGCTTTCCTCAAGTTACGAGACACCATGGCTGCTACTCTGAACAAGCGCAAGCGAGTTCAGGTAATGGGGTGAGCCTAGCTCATGGAGAATTGATCTCAATGTGTATCTGACGATTATTTTGGCTTAAAAACTAATTGATCTTCCTTTAATTAAGACGAACTGGCGCAGAGGGAAAAATTCGGATCTTTGACCGCGAGGTTGAGGATTCAAATCCGAACTCTGTTCATTTTCGCATTTATTATTGCTACGTTGTGCTTTAAATTTATTCATGACTTTCCGACTAATAATTAAGTTAGGTTTTTATTGTACGCTTTTTCACCCCTTTTTTTTTTGTAAGGAAAATAAAAGGATTAGAAATAAAAAAAGAAAAAGAAAAATTATAAAATCGAAAATCAAATAAAAATTATAAAATCGAAAACCAAATAAAAATTATAAAATCGAAAACCAAATAAAAATTATAAAATCGAAAGCAAAATAAAAATTATAAAAAGAATTACGGTTCTGAGATCGGCCTTTTTTTGTGAGGACATTGTTGACATTCTTATCTTTCAGATGCATCCCATTGGCTCCCTCCGTTCAGCATAATCCCTTGTGTGTTGGTAAACAAAAAAGTTTGTTTGTTTACGTTTTGCAATATGTCTACGGTATCGACAACTGGTCCCTAATTGTACCGAATTTAAAACTTAACTTTTAACTTCTTTTATTTTTTATCTTACTTTTTATCAATAGTATTTTTAAATCTTTTTTTTTTTTTTTGAGTACCTACTTTAATTTGAATTTTTAGAAACGTGTATCTTTAATTTACTAACAATAATTAAGCAGCCTATTATATTTCCACCTGTTGGTACTCCGTAAACGGTACGCCAGTTGCCAGTTGCCATTAGAAAGATTAGAATTTTAAAAATTAAATAAAATAAATTCTTTATGATTTTAATATATTAAAAAATTTGTGATTTTATGTTGGGCTGTAATTAATTGTCTGGTTTGAATAGCCCCTGTTTTACACATTGTACAAAAATATAAATGTGAATGAGAGTTCTTTAAAAATATTTTTTTACTCTTTGTCCTTTGTTTTTTACTCCTAATTTTCTTACCCGTTAATTTCTCAGCTCTTAAAAATTACCCTTAGTGTTTTTCGTTGAGAATGAATTTAAATTCCCATTTTCAACATAAAACTTTATATGAATGGTGGTGTTTTCTCAATTAAAAAATTTTATATCTCATTTATCATTTCAATTAAAGAAAGAAAGAAAAGCTGTAAAAATAAATAAGCTGTGCGTTAAAAGTTATTTTTTTCACACATTCAAATTTTTTTTAGTTAGAAATAGTGAATTATCTTTTTTTATACTTTCTGGAGAACAAATTTTTAAACAAAAGTTACAAAACAAGTAGAATAAAATGTAACGAATATTTTTAATAAAAGAATAAAAATATTTTACTGTTTATATGTGTTTAGATATATTTTAAATTGCAAATTCAATATCTGAAAAAAAAAGAAGTCTTCGTTTTATTTCATTTATCTTCGAAAAATATCTTCAGTTTTATCTTTAACTTAACTTATCTCAATCTTTAACTTCTTTTTTTTACTTTCTTAAAATTCTTTTAAAAAGAGAAATGCGCAAATTTATGGTACACGAGATCTATTTAAATGAGATGAGAAAATTAATATTGCACACTGAAAAAATTCGCAAATTAAGAAAATGAACATTCCATTTTGTAAAAGGAGGGAACTGAATAATGTATCGTAAAAATAGCCTCTAAAACGATTAGCTGAGAATTATTATTCGATTTGTCCTGTAATTTTAGGATTAGTATTACTGTAATGTTCTCTCATTCAATGTGGAGTGAGGGACCCTCACATTGGCCCAATTACAAGTTAAGTTTGTTAACTACTTTTTACTGTCTCACAATTTGATGCGTTATTTTTGTTTCTAGAAGAGTTTCGGGAGTTTTGTTAACTTCCGTGAGAATTTCCTACCGTTCAGCATAACTATTTCACTTTTTTCAATAGTTTTGTGGTCCCTAATTGTACCGAATTTAAACTTAAGTTCTTTTATTTTTATTTTGTATTTTACTTTTATTTATTTTTAGTATTTTTAACTTTTTTGAGTACCATTTATTTGAATTTTAGAAACTTTATCTTGTTATTTTTTATTTACTAGCATTAAAGCAGCCAATTAAAATTAAAATCCTATTTATTAATTAAGAGGATGATTTCGAGGGGTAACTTTTTTGAGTACCATTTGTTTGAATTTTAGAAACTTTATCTTGTTATTTTTTTATTTACTAACATTAAAGCAGCCAATTAAAATTAAAATCCTATTTATGAATTAAGATGAGGAGGTTAAGGGGTAACTTTTTTGAGTACCATTTATTTGAATTTTAGAAACTTTATCTTGTTATTTTTTTATTTACTAACATTAAAGCAGCCAATTAAAATTAAAATCCTATTTATGAATTAAGATGAGGAGGTTAAGGGGTAACTTTTTTGAGTACCACTTATTTGAATTTTAGAAACTTTATCTTGTTATTCTTTTATTTACTAGCATTAAAGCAGCCAATTAAAATTAAAATCCTATTTATGAATTAAGATGAGGAGATTAAGGGGTAACTTTTTTGAGTACCATTTATTTGAATTTTAGAAACTTTATCGTGCTATTTTTTTATTTACTAACATTAAAGCAGCCAATTAAAATTAAAATCATATTTATGAATTAAGATGAGGAAGTTAAGGTGTATTTCCCTAACCCCCCCCCCCCTCCCCATTTGTACTCCGTAATCGGTAAGCCAGTTGCCGTGAGAATTTTCAGAGCTTGTTGACTACTTTATAATGGGCGTCACCACTGTGATGGGTTATTTTTGTTTCAAGAACAGTTTTGAGTTGCTTAGTAACATCAGTGAGAATTTTCAGAACTCGTTGATTACTTTTTAATGAGTTATTTTAGTTTCTAGAACAAATTTTGGTAGGATTATTAACTTCCGGGAGAATTTTCAGTGTTTGTTGACTACTCATAATGAAAGTCAATCTTTTGAGGGATTTAGTAACTTCCTTTAAATTCTACTCCTCATTTGCTGGTTGTATTGGCGATAATCTTGAAAATTCCAGGCATGCAAAACGATACTAATACATTTTCTAAGCCTTCTTTTTGATTTTCACAGCAATGAATACAAGAATTAAAACCTTGTCCTCCAGTACTTTATCCAGTACGCACTAAAACTGAGCTAAGAAATGCGTTTCCTTTAACGAAGATAATGGCATAATAATCTTTCATATCTTTCACTCGATGAAACTGGTAATCCGAGACTTTTTTCGGAACACTCTATCTGATAATCTACGTGAATTCAACTCATCTAAATCCTGGTTTAACTTTATTCTAAACATCCCTGATCAGCCCAGGTTTAAAGATGTTGCCCTTTTCAGACTCCTGACGGGCCATGATTGTTTGGCCAATCATCTTTTTCGAATGAAAATATTTGCAAGCCTAAAATGCATGCTCTGCAGTCTTGGAGAGGACATGGATTCGTCTCACCTTCCTGTCTGCCCTGTACTTGTTTCCTCTACTGTGTATGGTCGTTACTGGGAAGCTAGGGCCCTTATGGGCTAAACATGTCATTATGGGATTTCCTTCGATTCTCGTTGTTGTTTTCATGTTCCTTGTGTTCTTTTTATTTTTTATTTTATTGCTTTTTGTAGCTTACCATTGGAAATAAAAAAAACTTTCATATCTTCTGACAACTATTCTCATTTTAAAAAACTTTAAAAAAAAATTAAAAAAAACTATCCACATAAATTGTGTTGCTTCATAACTTTTCTTTCTTTATTTATAATTTCATGCTACAAATAAAAAAAAATTCTTTAACATATTTTTTGTTGGATTTAAATATAAAGAATCAATTAAACAAAACTAAACTCAAGTATGTTTTTGCCTAAAATTAAAAATACAGAATATTTTTGTTTATCTGTGGATTTTATAAGCCTATTAGTACTATGAGCAGTGCCTCCGCTCATGTTTGTGGAGATCTCTGCTGAGAACTTAAAAGAAATTTAACTATCGAATTGTTTAGATCTGACTTATATAAGTATGAAAAATGCAGGTAAACTTAACAAAATTATTTATCGAATTGTGTCGATCACTCAGGTTTCCAAAATTTAAGTAAAAATGCAAAAAATTCTGATTGTGAGATATCTATTCTTTTGAATTTAATGAAATTTGGCAAAAATATTAATCTTACATTAAAGTGTTTCACTAAATAAGCATAAAAATGAAAACAATGAGCTTTTTTTCCCTTGAAAAACACTAAAATACATAGTATCTGAGTGCAAGGTACGATCAATTTTCATATGGAATGTGATTGTTTCTAACAGCTTTAAAAGCAAGACCGCGATGTTCCGTGCTCGAAATGATGGTGCTTATTGGCTCAGTAAGCAGGAAATCCTATTGCTGTATAAAGGCAGTTCGAATATTCTGAATGGGTTCATGGGGTGGATTACATGGAATAACACATCTCTCTAGAACATTCCAAATAAACTTAATTAGTTTAGAGACCCAAGTAGGGTTTATCGGACCGCTACGAAATCTGGCATGAAAGTTTATGCCAAACACATATGAAAATAATTAAAATTGCATTATGGATGAACATTACGAAAGCCCAGTAAAGTGCGTTGATGTGCAATCCCCAATCCCATAAATGGCTCCCTTGAAAACACATTTTATCTGTTGTAAAGGGATGTTTTACATTATGCAAATCGAAATTTGAGAGAGCAAAAATCATCTGTGAACTTGACAAGTTACTCACCACCCCAGACATTCTAGCAATACTACAACATGTTGGAACCAATACACGAAAATTAATTAACTATTACACTCTAGCTCAAAACGCCCTGGGATGAACAATAAGGGGTAGGACCTTTTCATCCTCCTCCAAGTACGCACAAAACAGGCTGTGTCACTGTCCAACATTCGCCTATATTCGCCATAATTTTCAAGGGCCCGCATGTCTGTCCGTATAATAGCGAAACACCCCTGTTAATTATTTGCTATCGCTGTTTCCATTAGTTGTGCATTGCTTCCGTTTGGAATGGTGCGTTGCTTGGCTTGATTGGACTGCGGTAGAGTAGAGACAGGTTGTCTTCAGTGACCGATCACGATTCCATTTGAGCTCTAATGACAACCACGTACGTGTACTTAGTGAATTCTTCGATTCTGTCGACAATTTGAAGAGGTACACCTCACCCACATGTGGTGTGATGGTTTGAGGTGCCACATGGAAAAGATACTCGATCCTGTCTAGTAATGATCCATGGCACCATATTACCCCACCTGCATATTCAGGACAAAAAAAAACTGCCTGTGTTGCTCGTAATAGCAGGGATGCAAAGAAGCATTTTCAGCAGGACAATACTCTGCCACACACAACAAGGGTATCATAGGACTGCCCCTTAATTACTGACACTATGATCCTCATGGCACTTTGATCCGCATATTTGTCACGAACTGAAAATTTATGGAATAATGTGGGTCAACAAAATTGGCAGAGAAAAAAATTGGCAAAATTGGTAAAACTAGAGACATACTTAGTCAGGTGTGGAATGAGGTATCACATGATACCACAAGAAAATTGCATTCCTCAACCGTATTGCGTTTACTAGAAGCTATTCATTCTAGTGTATTCAAGTTCTAGTCGCCTAATGAGGTACTAGACCTTTTATTTCATTGTTTTCCTGCAATTCCTTATTTTGCTTTCATTTTGTAATGGCTTATTTATATCAACGTTACTAATACATGCATAAAATTTCAATTGATTCTGACAATTACTTCATGTTGCTGTAATTTTAATAGCAATGAGTGTAGCATTAGATAACTTTTATATAAATTTAAACAGGAATGTTTATTTTTGAATGATTAGCTTTTTAAATTTCTAGCTTTTCTAAGCAATCTGACTGTCAATGCGAAAAGATTGGACATGTTGCCACATCTGTCATCAAATGTTCTAACTCTGAAAGCTATGATCACAACACAAACTGCCAGCGAATTCAAAATTAAGCTTTTCTGTCCACTAGTTGAACCAAGCTACAACAAGAATCCTTATCGTTTCGTGAATAGATTGATAGATTAATGTTTCTATTTTATATTTAAATTAAGAAAATAACTATTGAAATTTAGTGCATTCTGATTTTTTTCTCAACATTTTGGAAAACTTCTTCCTATTAAACCTTACATTGGAACACATTTTAATTCAAGGGTATACAACCCTCTGTCCAACTTGAAATTCTAAATATTTTTAAAGAATTGAAATATACACATATTTAAATTATTTATGTCTTCAATACTAATTACTACTAATTATTTTTATGTATTATATAAAATATGTAAAAAATAGCCAAGGGTTTGTTTTGTTTTTTTCAATCAAATTGCACCCCAGTTTTTTGTTTTTTTCCGCTAAGTTATTTCTTATTTCTATGCTTATATCTTCTGAACTTTCTCTGTGATTTCAAAAAAAAAAAATAAAAGAATTCAATGCATTAACATTTTTTCTTATTTATCTGAATGAATATCTATGAATATATAAATTAATTATTAACTTTGTTGCTTAACAAATGTATTTTTAAAATGTAACAAATCTATTAACAATTGTGATGCTCTGCCGAAAATAGTTTTATTAGACGTGTCCTGCCCTCTATCGGATGCAAAGATCTGATATTCTTAAAAATATTTCACCAAAAAGTTTCATTTTTGAAACGAATACCTTTTTCTAATTTCATTAGACTTTTTTAACTCTTATTGCTTTTGAAAGCTAAAGATAAGACAACATATATATCTAGAGTTGCAAAATACTGTATGAGAAGGATTTTTAAACAAATTGTTTCTGTATTTAATTGATATTTGTTTAATAATTTTCAAAACCATCTCCATATAAATTATTTAATAGGTATAATTCTTTTGATACACAATAAGTATTTCTTTATTCTCTTATTATGTTTACTCTTATTACCTTTGTTTCAGAATGTTGACGTCTTTGTTAAGATGTCTAAACATATAAATATAGTAAATCTATTTGGATCTACTTCAAGTTCTGATTCATAGTTTTTTATCTATTATTCATGATCTTAACATTCTGATAATCTAAAGCAGGAGTGACAAACCCAAATGATCTTGCCGGCCACTTTGGAAATGCATCATACTCCGCAGGCCGCATATAAATTATATATCCCCATATTAGATTTAGATCCCCTATAGAATTTTTTGGAGTGAAAAATGGAAACATAATGAGTTATTATTTTTGTGCTTACTATTATTCTAATAAACATAGATAACATAACACATCAATATAAATAACGTAACAATAATGGTACTAAACGCACATTGTAAAGAAATATATAACACTAAAAATGAAATATGAAAAATATAAAAGAAATAAAAAAATGAAATCAATGAAAAATATTTATTTTACTAATATACTGCACTATTCGTTTCTCCACTCTTTCAATGAACTTTTGCAAATCGATCGCAATTTGGGCACATCGCAATGGGTGTTGCAGGTTAACATATGTTATGTTTGAGCGGATTTTGTGGTGGGTCAATTTCATTTTAGAAAAAAACCATTCGCAGGTGTAAGAAAAAGCGTCGAACCAAAAGGGCTAACAACTTTAACTAAGAGTCTGCTATCAACAATTAACTGTGCGTATGTAGGGATGGTCACTGCATCACTGAGGTCGCTTAAAGTGAAACATAGAACCTGTTATATTAGGTGTTCCAAGATATAATTTAATTATTCTGCGAACTCTTAACTCACAAATAAAACAGGCAATATCTGTCATATATTCGAAAGAATATTATTTTAAAATCAAAGTTAATTTTTTCACATAATTCCGACAGTTAATTTTTGAATATATGATGCACACATAATGTATTTTTTTAATACTTGGGTTTCACGACTTTGGCCATTATAAAATAAATATATTTTGTAAAAGAGTAATAAATCTCACGGGCTAGAAAAATATTCAAGGCGAGCTGCGCGTTGGCCACCCCTGTTCTAAAGAGTGCTTCTTAAGTCTGCTTCTTGTTAGCTTGCCCTTAAATATTTCTTTTCGTGTTTCAGACTTTTGTAATTCATATCACGTGGTAAGCTAAATTTATTATCTAAATTAATCTAACTAAGTTAATTTTATTTTCTAGTTTATATTTGATTTTGCTTTAAGAAAGAGTAGGTAAAGCGTCTTCCATTGGTTGTCAAAGTACTTGCTGGGGGTTTTAGGGTTTTCACCATACAACACGCACATGTGTATTTCCTCTAAAAGTCCTCTTAGAAAGCAAATTCTTCTTCACTTCCTTCCTTCCATCGTTGCACTATTCGTGGTACACATTAAAGACATAAGATCTGACAAAATGCCAAAAAAAAAAGAATATTTTGTTGACATTAGGATTCTATAAAGTCTTATTGAGGAACTTCAAGAAATCAGGAAACACTACTCATCATTAATCACACTGATAAATAATTTTAGCTATAGTTTATTGTAATGAACTGAATATTTATCTCAACTAGCTATTTGTGATATGGAATAAATTTTTGAACTCTTTGTTGGCAAATGGTGAATAATTAATAGTGTGATAGCCACTCTTCCTGCAAATAGGCATTTTTTTAATTGTAATTTATTTATAAGACATCTTTGAAGAATTTTTTTATATATCTTTTCAAACTTTTTCAACGAAGATTTCGCTAAAGTATTTCAGTTTAAAAAGAATTTGTTGTTTTCAAATGCATAGTAATTGTCTGAAACTCCAGAAATGTAGTGGATACAGTGTTACCATTAGGGTCTGCTACACGACACCGACATATAGACACCGCATATTTGAAAAGAACATCCTCAACAATAGCATCTGGTGTAGGGGTTCACATGTTTTGCTTCCCAAAAGTAAAAACTCTTCTATTTATCGTAGCATCCAAGATGTAGATATGAAAGCTTTCAATCACTTGTAAGATTGTAGCAAGTCAAATTTCAAAAATCCATTACTTGCAAGATTTTAAAAAAAAGCTCAATTTGTCAAATGAAGACTTGCCCTGTTGTTTATGTTGACTCGTCCTACGTTGTCTTGTTAATTATTAACTAGAACTACTTTTAAAACAAGCTCTTTTGTATAAAAAGTAGTTATATTTAATCATCAAAATATTAATTTTAATTCCTAAGATTAATAACGAACATATATTTTACTTCACAGATTTCGTAGCTACGTAAAAATGGACTGCATTTAGAGAACGGCGTAATTTATTTAACATTATGAAACATTGTTTAGTTAATAGAGTACAGCTTCAATAACATCCTTTATTTAAGAAATATTTTTTAACTATTTTTTTTTTGTCTTTTAGTTCACAACAGTGTGTTTTTCCTATATGTAATCGAAACAGGCATTTAAATTTATTGTTCTCTTTTATATTATAATTAAAAATGATGTTTAATCTACCTTTATCTATCATGAAGAAAAGAAAAGATAAACAATCAGAAACACTAAACACTAATAATAGTAATTTTCAAACAATCTTTTAATCTTAAACATAACGGACTCGAATCGTACGATATCGTATATATATATACTTTTAAATACTTTTATATACTTTTATACGTACATTTTTTGGAAACGAAAAACTACTTAAAGCTGGAGTTAAGTGTATTTTAAACTGAAAATCCTAATAATGCTTGTTACTTTTAAGGGTTATTATTTCAGTTTTCCATACTAGGTATTGGAAATGTTGGAGTTTTTATTTGTTATTTCTCAGATATTATCTCTCAAAATTAAATTTTTGTATTAGTAGACCTCATGAGCCATTTATGCAAGTCCCAAACAACTTTCCGGTAGAACTTTTAAGTCAAATTGCAGCACATTTGCGTGTTATACGGGACAAACACAGAAAACTCCCATTAGACAACCTAAATATCGATACGAGAAGTCTATAGTAAGCTATGAGACTATTTAGTTACTATGCTGTTATTCACTATCGAGTCTCCTTAATTTTAAAAGCACTGATTGTATTGGATACTGTCAACAGATTCGAACATGTGTCCTATGAAATTTAACTGCACGTGTTGCCACTAGCCATGTGTCGATCAGATAATTATTATGTGTTTTCTTTTTAGTTAGCAAAGAGTGTTTTTAAACAAAAAATCTTTTTTAATTTAATTTAATTTAATTATTTAAAATGACGTTTTCTTTTATATAGATGACTTAAAATCGAAGAAAAATGGTTGTGATCATTTCGGAAATTCTACACTTTCATGAAGTACTTGGAAATTTGAAAGTTATCTTCGATTGCTTCCACGAGATGGCAGCAGGAATCCACAATTTAGCAAAATAAGGAGGATTGTCCTTTAATGTTATAAATATAATTAAAAATCTTTATATTATTTGTTAAATATTTATGAAGAACTGAGAGATTTTTAAATATGTTTTTAAATGGATTCAAGTATTACAGTAAAACATTTAAATGCATGAAGTCTTAGATGTTATGTCAATCCAACCTTTATATTTGTGTTGTACATCGACAAAATACATGTTCCATTTATTTATACCATTTGCATATACACTGAAGTGACAAAAGTCATGGGATAGCAATATGCAAATTTTCAGATGGCAGTAGCATCGCGTAGAACAGGTATAAATGCGCAGTGCTTTCGCAGAGCTTTCATTTCTGTTCAAGTTATTCATGTGAAGAGGTTTTGACGTGATGATGACCGCACGACGGGAATTAACAGACTTTGAACGCGGAATGTTAGCTGGAGCTAGACGCATGGGTCATGCAATTTCGGAAATCGTTAGGGAATTCAACATTCCCAGATCCACTGTGTCAAGAGTGGGCCGAGAGTATGAAATTTCAGGCATAACATCCCACCATGGACAGCGCAGTGGTCGACCGCCTGCACTTAACGACCGAGACCGGCGACGTCTGCAAAGAGTCGTAAATTCTAACAGACAAGCAACACTGCGTCAAATAACCGCAGAAATCAATGTGGGACGTACAAGGGACTTGTCTGTTAGAACTGTGCGGAGAAATTTGGCTTTCTTGAACTATTCCAGCAGAAGACCGACTCGAGTGCCTTTACTGACAGAACGACATCGCTTGCAGCGACTCTCGTGGGCACGTGAGCATATCGGTTTGTCCCTAGATGAATGGAAAACCGTGGCCTGGTCCGATGAGTCACGATTTCAGTTGGTAAGAGCTGATGGTAGGGTTCGAGTGTGGCGCAGACCCCACGAAGCCATGGACCCAAACTGTCAGCAAGGCACTGTTCAAGCTGGTGGTGGCTCCGTAATGGTGTGGGCTGTTTTTTCATGGCATGGACTTGGTCCTCTGGTGCGACTGGACCGAACATTGACTGGAAATGCTTATGTTCAGCTACTTGGAGATCACTTGCAGCCATTCATGGACTTCATGTACCCAAACAACGATGGGATTTTTATGGATGACAATGCGCCATGTCACCGGGCCACAACTGTTCGCGATTGGTTTGAAGAACATTCTGGACAATTCCAACGAATGATCTGGCCACCTAGATCGCCCGACATGAATCCCATCGAGCATTTATGGGACATCATCGAGAGGTCTGTTCGTGCCCAAAATCCTGCACCATCAACGCTTTCACAATTATGGACGTCTATCGAGACAGCATGGCTCAATATTCCTGCAGAAGACTTCCAACGACTTGTTGAGTCCATGCCACGTCGAGTTGCTGCACTTCGCCGGGCGAAAGGAGGGCCGACACGATATTAAGAGGTATCCCATGACTTTTGTCACTTCAGTGTAGTTCCATTTATAGAAAGGGAAAACATTGTCTTCCAAGAGAATTTTAAGAGGTAGCTACTCTGCATTTGAATATCTGAAGTGACTAAGTTATAGCAAGTTATAGTTGTTAGCAAGATTCTTGAAATGATATAACCACTACAGTGTGAAATGGGCCGTCAAAGTCAAATTATGGAACTAATATAAATCATCTGCGATGCTACAGGCCCCGTTGCTTCATGGAAAGAGGGTCCTGCCTTCCTGAATGTTCATCCTAAAAAAGGGGCAGACTGCCAGTTATTTTCACCAATTCTCAACTGGTACCTCCTTACAGATCTTTTGCTTAACCGTCCTTAAAATAAAGGATTCTAAAACAAAAGATCAGTTTGCCAGCAATCCTCTCCAAACTGTTTAACTCGCTGACTTTTTGGCTGCACTGATTCTTCTTTATGAACTTGGTACTAAGATGCTGCCTAAACATTTCTATCTTCTAATGGCAATTCAAAAAACTGAATATACATTAAATTAACTTGAACCTTTTGTGGATATATTGTTATCGGCTAATATTGAAATCTCATATCATAACGCCATAATTATACAAAATGGAACTTTTAAATTCTTCAAGAGTCCCGTCGATCATGACAATCCAGAAATTCCATAAATGAAAGACTATGAACCCTCTGAGAATGTTAAACGATCTAGTCGAATTATAAATAATGCTTCAAAGTCACCTTCTCTCTCCCTTTTCATTTAATTTTTGTTTTAATTTTCATTTCACACTTAAATTTCCGGCCATTCCAAACTCTAGTTAACTTTCAGATCTCACCTTAAAACAGGCCTTTTTGGGACTTACATGTTTCATATATCATTTAACATCAATTTATCGATCGAATATTAGAACAGGTGAATATATTTTAAAGTTTATAACTTTTTTGAAACCGTTCATTTAAGTTCCAGAGAAATCCAGCAAAAACTCTTAAGCAATGACGCCATCCAATTGCTTTCGATTAAAGCACAAGCATGCTATTTTGGAAATGAGTTCGCAGATAGCCTTGCTAAAGCAAACATTATAGGCTGCGACTCAATTTGTCTTCCATATCCATTTTAACTTCTCAAAAATAACTTAAATAATTGTCTTTTATAGAGGATTGGCAAAGTAATTGGAATCAACGCAACACAGGGTGGAAATTTTTCGAAATCATTCCTAAAGTCTGAAAAAAACAGTAGAATTCCTTGTAGAATAGAAATTATGTTTGCAAGTGGTCCTGATCCATTCTCAATATACTTCAAAAGATGTTGAGATACTCTCAAAAGACGATTTCTGTTCCTGTAGAGAAATTGAAGAACCATTCCACTATGCAACTACTTGTCCTCTAACAGAATCATGGCATCATAAAATATCTTCTCAGCTTCAGTGGCAGAGAAATATAATTTACAATCATGTACCAGATGGAAAATCATCATATTAATAAACTTCATTGAAGAAAATGAACATTTAATCATCTCAAGAAACCCTTATCCCTGAAATACAAATTTAATTAACTGTACGAATTTTATCATTTTCCTCAAAAGTATTTCATTCTTCATAGTATGAAAGCCGTCATATTATTATATCATGCTACTTATTTTCACAGGTTTCTCACGAATATTCATTCCTTCTGCATTCTATACTTCTCGTTTCACTTATGCTTATGTTAGTCACTTAGTTATTGTTATGTTAGTTACCATAGCTTTTTTTCTTTTCTGTAGTATAATTCATTGTGTTGTATTTCTGTAATTGTAAGTTAATTTTATTTTTTTTTAATTATTATTTTCTTTCTTCACTTTTTTAACTGTTAAAGGCCCTATATAACATTGGATACAGGGGTGAGGTGTGTGCAGCGTAAAGTAAAGTTTTCACCATAGATAAAAAAAACCAAGGCTACGAGAACTGAAGAAACGTATCCTAGCTACCGAGATAAATGAATCTGTAAAAGCCAAAGGATGCAGATAAGAAGAATTTTAAGAAGAACCAGGAAAAGGAAATTTACCTAAAGTAAGTTTTTCCTCTAGGAAATTTTCCAAGTAGAAATTTAAAATTTAAATCAGTTTAATATGTTTGTATATTACTTCAAATAAGATTTAAATAAAAATTCCTATATTTTTAATTTTTTTTATTTTGATTGAACTATATGTAGGGCAACTTGCTGTTCCGGAGGGGGGGAGGAGAGACTTGGAGGCATTCAACTTAGATAGATGCAAAGCCCGGTTCTAATTCGAGGGGAAATTAAAATATTATTATTATTATATTAAATTATTATTGCTAATTTGATTGTCAATTTTTTTTTATATTTAAGGTATTTTTGGTATTTCGAATAGGTACTGAGAGTAGCGGCAGAGGTGATAGGTAGTTAGATAGACGCACCGTAAGATAGGTTAGGACAAGTTAGGTCAAATGAAATCGTCTACGTATGTAACCCTCAGAGACTAATTCCTCACACCATTCATCAGCATGGGCGGTATAGCATTATTGAAAGCAGACATCAGCAGTTAACAGACATAAATCCAGCAGACTTGTAAGTTATATTTCCATCTCATCTTTTATATAAAACCAAGTGGATAAAATCCCATAGAATTAGGTCAAGCAATCAAAAATGCCACTTAACAATATATCTTCCTCATTATTCATACCTGTGACTCTTTTTTAAAACATTGAAACAAAATAATATCCGCGACAATTTATTTCATTCGTGGAAACAAAATGTCATTTCATCTTAATTAATTGTTGCTGGACAATTTTGTAGTTGAGTATTTTGCCACATCTTTTTCATTATCGATAATCAATGGTTGTCCTTTCTACGGGAGCTACTATTGGTTGCATTAGATTCAGCGTAGTTGCTTAATTATTGATTATATCATTATCTTACATGCATAGGCCAATCTGTAGGTCAATTTATTTGCAATTCATTTCGGAATAAAAAGATTTTTCTATGAGCACAGTATAAATATTTAATATCAAATAAAGTGGTGCTGTTTTCATTTGAATTTTCAAATACAAAATTTAATAAAAACAGTATTTGTATTTATGCTTTCTTGTGAGTTTATATTAACTCTAATAACTCCTTACTTTGTAAATCTTCTTTTCCTTTTGCTTTTTCTGTTGCCACCAGCTAATTTATCACAGCATTCTTAACTTTTTTAATAAAGAAGCTCTGGTTCATTTTGGGTTATGAAACATTGATTAACTTCATTGAGAAACACTATAATCTATTTGTAACTTTCAATTGCATTTCAATATACAAAAAGTAACATATGTTATTTAATAAAATTTATCTCAATGTGCGAAGTTCTTAATTTTAATTCGTTGAATTGAGTTCCTTTCCATGATTTTATTCTCTTATTCCCAATTTCAGTGTTATCTTGGAAAAGGATATCTGTGTCCTGTTAATTAAACTAATAGTAGATAAACACATCAGTGTGCTTACTTAATAATTTGAATATCAATTTGTATATGACATAGGTTACGAATTTTACTGCTGTAATTGTTGAAGTTAATTTTACTACATCTTAATTTTTTGAAGTCAATTTTACTTCTTACTTTTGAGTTTAATTTTACTTTTTAATTAATTATGTTAATTTTACTTTTTACTCTGCTTCAGAACATATTGCATTTGCATAAAAAGTATTGTCTTCTAATTAACAAAATTAAGGATTTTCACTGAGTTGAAAATGACAATTCGTCGAACAAATTTAGAATGACCAATATGGAGGTAATATATATATTTGTATATTCTCTACTATTCTTTTGAATGTTATTGTATATTATTTAAGAATTAATTTTAATTTGTAAACATTTTTTACTCAGACAACATTTTAAAATTTATGAATGGTGCAAAAATTTTTAAATATTGATATCGGACTTCTTTGTTCTGGGGCAGTTAGCATTGAATTTGTATACATCAGTTTACAATTTTCATAAGCGTTCACAGCCGTCAACAACGGCAAATACATCATTGAGAACTTTTTTTGGACTATCGATACTATATTTAACGTTTTGCTAATGATTCCTACAAAAAAAAGATTAATGTTATGTTCCTTTATGGATATTCATGAGAAATTTTACGATAAATATTTCCTGCTGACAATTACGATGAACAGATTTTATATATTTAAACTGAATTTTCATTTTCAATACTTTTACGTTCTTTTCACATGAAAAAATTTCCAATTTGTAAAATTACATTAGCTTTCTCTCTAAATTTAGCTGAGCATTTCAAATTTTAATGTTCTTTTTTTTAATTTAAGTACTAAACCCTATTCCTTTTTATATATTATACATTAACTAATATTTTTACAAGATGTGATTGTGTAAATATGGCATACTGATTCTTAGATTCTTATTATCTTAGCCACTTATTTTTGACAGTGGTAACAGTAAAAAATTAATAACATCAGAGTAATATGTTGAATAGTAGTATATATACATAGATATATCAAGTATATCAACTTATTTACTGCAATTAGGAAAGAAATGAAAATTTATTCAAACCATATTCATTGTATTTTATTTAAAACTGTCAGAGAAGATAAAAAGACATAATCAAGACATTTTGATAGACTAAAACAAATCAATTAATGCAAGAAAAAGTTATGTTAAATATTTTTAAAATAATATTTTTAGAAAATAAACATGAATAAAATATTTTTAAGGAGAAATGTTTATAAAATCTTTTGAGAAGAAATTTTTCTGTTGAAATTGTATAAAACGAATGAATAATAAATATGTGATAACATAGTAAGCAGACTCTATGCGTTTTACTTGTGACTGATATTCATAAAACTACATAAACAAAAAAAATTCATTAATTTGAAAATTTTTATAAAACTTATATGTGCATTATTAAAGTGAAAATAATGTTTTGTGTGAAGATGTAATATATATAACCCAAAGCATTTAAAAATGGAATTCATTAGCAAGAAATTGTATAGTTTCATCAAATGCTCCTCTTTGAATATGTATGAAACCCATTTTATTTCCCATCTAGCTAGCTTTCTTCGAAAGAAATTTTCTCTTTTCAAAAAGAACTATCTATCATGTGCAGTTTTAGACATTTAAAAAATCGGACTGATTTGTTAGTAGATTCAATGTAAAACATGATACACAATAAATGAGCATAAGTTGTTGCTAATGAACTAAATTTAAATTTAAATTATTTTTCTGTGTATGTATGAACTTTGATTTACACATATTACCTGTCATTGGAGCACCTTTATTGCAATCGATTAACCATCAAATCCTTCCATTTTTATTGTGTTTGGTTTTCATTCAGTTTAAATTTATCTATTGTTAAAAAAATACTTTTTAATTTGAAATAAGGCTGAAGCATTATCTAGTTTTTTAATTGAATTTATGACAATTATATCCTGAATAAATTTCTAGTTTAATTTATGAAATAAACTTATGAAGGATTCCTCCTTTATGATTCATTTTAAAATTACAACATTAAACTGATGCATATATAAACAAACTTTGGAAAACTAATGCGCTCAGGAAACCAGGGGATGTGAACTCCTATAGCATGTTTACAAATGACAAACAAACAAAATTAAATTAAGGGAAGTAATTTCAAATAACTGCTTTGAAGACTCAATGCCCAAATCATGTAGATGCCCCAATTTTAAGCAATGAAATTTTTTCCCACATTTTAAACTTATTTTTCCAACAGAGAATAAATATATAAATACCCATTCTAGTTTTCAAAGACTATCTGAGAAATTATTGAAATGCACTTTCGGGAAGAAATCGTTTATTTGCTACAAAAATCCCAAAGTTTATTGAACTAAACTTCGGTATAATACAGACTCTCATGCTGATAAATTTTTATCGTGGAACTTTAATACGAACAGAATGCTTGTAATTTTTATAATAAAATTTCACACGAATCTGTTAGAACTCGCACGAACTTGACAGGCGCGAAATATAGATCTCAAAATTTCCTATAAATTTTATCTGTAAACAATTAACAATATATTTTTGTTCATAGAGTTACAACATATTGCACTAGACAACAGCCCAAAATGGAGCCTCCGTGATGCGTAATGAAGAACACATAACGTTTCAATATTATATCTTACTAGCGTTGTTTTCTAACGTCGGCAATACTGTTTAATCCATTTTAACGACGTCGACAGAGTTCAGTTTTCAAATTCTATATTACGAGACAAGATGAGAAATGCTCTGGATTTCATCCATGGTACTAAAAAGGAAATAAATTATAAGTGTCAGATATTTCTAAGTGAAAAATATTCAAAATAAGCTATGGACGAAAACATATATTAAAACATGAAACTGTGGTTAAGTCAAATCTTCTGTAACTCAATGAGAGCTGTCGATAAAGGAGACATTTCTGACACAATGAAGAAACTTTTATCTTCCATGCAGAATACCATTTGCCTCGTAGTCACCTGCCTTTCTAGATGTTTCTTTGTCTGCCATTAATTTGAGACATTAAAAAAGTTTAACTGCGCTTTTCTAGTTACAAGTAAAGAATCGTTAGTTAGGACTCTCATTTGTAGTAATGAGGGGAAACTATGACGCAACTTAGGGTCCGCATGGATTTCCATTTTGTAGTGCACAAATTTTGGTTTCACAACCCTCGATGATTTCATAAATATATTTATTCAGTCTTCAGTACTCAGAATATCGTATTAAAGTAGTCATTAGTCTAAGGAATCTTTCGGGGGGATAAAGTGTTGAAGGCACCGATAAATTAAAACTCATATCATAGTTCCACACACATCCACCATCACATTTGTTTTGTTATTAAATAATAGTCTTCTGTGCTTTAATCCAATGCTTTCCTTGTGGGTTCTCTTCAGAACATTTTCCCTGGGCCAAACACCGATGACTTCTGTATGTAGGGTTGAAGGAGGGGAGCGATAGACGGAGCACTGAGCAGAAGAACTGTTTCTTGTCCATTTGTCCGCTTTTTGTCCACTTTTTGTTCATTTTGTGAAACGCCTGAAAGATTTCATATAGTTCATGAACTTCCAATTTTTTTATCATTATTTACACTTAGTTAGTTTATTACAAAGTATTACTTTTTTCAGCTGAGTTTACTATTTACAAATACAATATACAGGGCCGGATTTTCCTATAGGCTAACTAGACTTCAAGCCTAGGGCCTCAAGGCCTAGCTAGCTTCAAGCCTAGGGCCTCAAGATCAAGAGGGACCTACATTCAAATTGTTAGAAAAATTAGAATTATACTATTCTAAAAACGGTAAACACTAAAACACTTGAATAAAAAATAAGGAGAAATTCTACACATATGAATAATAAACAAACATAATAAGTAATTTACAAACTTAAAAATGGAAGGTGAAAGAGCCTCATAAGTGGAATAGCCTAGGGCCTCTTTTCACCTAAATCCGGCCCTGACAATATAAATACATTTCAAACTAATATAAACAACTTATTTGATGCATACACATGTAAAACTTTTTTAACAAGGAAATACAATTTTTCCATAGAAGATGTTGTCAATTCCTGAAAACAGCTTCACTACAATATGGTCAAATTTATAATCATTCTATTGATTTTAAACCTTCATTTCGAAGTGAAGAGTCTATAAATAATATTTGTGAACACACAATTATCGCAGAGTAGTATATCTCAATTAAAAAATGTATTACGGCTTTCTTAAACAATCATTATATAGTTATATAACTGGTTTAAAACGTTTTAACAATTCAACAAATGTTTTATATTTACTATTTTTAACATTTAATATATCTATAGACTCCATTTTTCTGTGGGAACAAAAGTTAAATTACTCAATTTTATACAGTTAAAAGTCGAAGACTAAGAAAAAATTGTTGAAGAAGAAAATGTTTTTTCCAGTTTGGTTCAAATCAAGCTGCCTAAATTCATTCGGATTAATTTACTATTTTCTTTCGTAAAAATTTTAAAGTTTATTTTTACTTACTATTATATTATTAAATAATATACAGAATATTCATGCAGCCGTTTACTATTTCCAGTTATATCTAGCAAATTTCAAAGTAATATATTTAAAAGTACAGATTTATTTTCATCGTTTTTTACTACTGCATTGTTAATAGATATATATATATATTTGTTTTTTAATTTTTCTCTTAGAATGTTTGCTTTCTTTTCAAAAATAAAAAGTTTCAGAAACCAATACTTCACCTGGTCTCTAAAATCTGTCCCAGGGAGCTTAAATAAGTGCAATATCTTCTTTGTCAGCTTCATAGTGCTTCCTCCACATGATTAGGTGTTCCTTCCATAGGAACCCCTTGCATATTTCGTAGACGACAATGGTGCCGATGCTGGAATTCACCTGAAAATTTTATCAAATGATCTATCATTCACGTAGTTTATAGTATTTTAAGGATTATAAAACATATATAGTATTTTAAGGACTGTAAAACATATATAGTACTTTAAGGATTGTAAAACATATATAGTACTTTAAGGATTGTAAAAGACATCATTTTTGTAATTAATTTATTTTACATGAACTTTTTTGCAAAAAAAAGGAGCACCCCAAGGCATTAATCCTATCATTTCAAAACTTCATGTACAAACTTCTTTATCCCAAGACTGTTAAGAAATAACTTTTTGTAGTTAATGAATATTAACTACAAAAAATATCACCCTCTGCATCACCCTTCATCTGTTTGTGGAAGAGATTGATGCATTTTTTCTAAGCAGATGTTGTTTCGAATAGGCCGATAGCCATTACTCCTGGTGTGAGATACGAGGTGCTATGTCTTACTACATCAGGTATCTCCTTGCAATCATCTAGCTAGGTACAATTCTAATACAATTCTAATAGTTCAATGTTATGTGATGTCGTTCTGCAACCATTTATGTTACTCTTCATGACACGTCTTCTTGAAAACTTTTTTCAATATTACAATACCAGGTTCCATATGGCTCGCATATCACCGGATTACCTTCATACTGTTCAAATTCTTGATCAGTAAAGTCATAATAATTTTCGACAATTGAACATTATGGCACATGGTAGGCTTCGAGTTTAGGGCACCACAGGATGTCGAATATCTGGAACAACAGTTAGTAAAAATCAGGCAATATCTCTCGCAGGATGATTTTAGGACTTTTTTATTCGTTACTTAACCATATACAAGCATGTATCGTATCCAGGGAAGGTTCTCCAATTACTGATTATGACAATTAGTATTCGACTGCTAACTGATTTTGCATTTTGTAGCCTTGAAATCGTAATCATTTCATTCCGCACGTATGAGATATTTTCTATTTTGTTTCAATGTAAACAAATAATTTCTGTTCTTTTTTCTTTCTTATTTGCAAAAGAATGTAGTTTTTTAATAATTTATAATAATAGTAATTATAATAATAGTTATATTATAGTTTTAATTTTCAAACAATTTATAATATTAATTATAATTTTTTTTAATTGAATGCTAACTAAAAATCAAAGAAACAGTTAAAATATATTTTCTTTCTAAATGTATCAATTCTCAGAATCAAATAATTTAATAGTAAAGCCATTCATTTTATCTGACAGAAAGAGATTAAGTCCATCATAAAATATTGTGTGTAATAAGAAAGAAATTTTGTAATTTTAAACAAATAAACAAAATTTAAGACAGAAAATTAAGATCATTGTTTTTGAAGTTTAGTAATCATTGTGTTAAAAAAGAAAATTTATGTTGAAAAGAATTTATCATTTTTAAAACATCAACATTTTATTTTACAACAGTTTTTTTTTTTTTTTTCATATTTGGTAATTTGAGCTACCGTATATTCGAGCTTATATTGTATGCAATATAATTTACTGAAGTATCGACATTAAATATAAAAGTTGCAGTTTGCAGTTACAAAAATAAGTTACGCAGTTTGTGAAACAGAACTTATTTTTTTTAATCATAGTACTGTTTATTTATGATAAAATCATTAACTGTTTCATCCATTGTCCATAGAAAAAACTTTTTATTCAGCTTTTCAAATATTTTGACTATTGTTAACCTTAAAATAATTTTTTATAATTCTAAATAAATCTATATCAGGTTTAAAAGGCCTGTAATAATGACAGAACTTACATATAATTTCATAGTTTTCAGTACATTTCAATTTGATATAGAGATAAATAATACTAACACTGATTTACAGGTTTGTTCTCTTCATACAGTAAATCTGCTGGTTGTAAAGAATTTCTCAATACATCCATCCCATTGATGTTTACCATATCCTCGTTACTCCTAAAGAGAGCCGATATTTCTTCAAAGGTCTTATTCTTTGTCTCCGGGATTTTTTTGTAAGTAAATGTCCAAAATCCAGCTAAGAACACGGTAAAAATCAAAAAGGTATAGTTCTCTAACCAGTACTGAAAAGAAAAGAAAGCAACAAACGAATTTAATTAATGAAAATGAAGAAAAAAAAGAGTAGAAAATTTTAAAAGTTAAATACTTTTCTTTATTTCCACATAAAAATAGATTTTAATTCATCAAATATTAAGCAAAGTTTTCTTAAATCTATTTAAAAATAAAGATATATTAGCCCTAATATGCAGTAGTAATTTAGTTCAAATAAAAACTTATTTATTTCAAAAATAACGTATGACCATTTGAATCTGTAATCGAAGTGATATAATCGAATATTTTTAATAAAATTTGTAAAATATATTTTTAGTAATTTTCTTACTTTTTTTTAATCAAATTCCGTTTTTTATAAGATGCAAGAATTTTTTTTAAATTGTAAGTTAGCAGTTAATTATCAAACAAATAATTCCAAAGTTTTTGAAATTTATTTATTAAATAAGCTTTTCTAGTTCATAATGAATAGAGAGCTAAAAAAATTATTGAACAAATCTTAAATTTAAACTACACTTTGTTCAAATAAAATTACAAACTTATTCACGTTCTTCTGCTTTTGCTTCAAAAACATAGCGATAATGCTACATTAGTTCCCTTATCTAGGTAAAGAAGAATATGGATCCTACCGAAGTTATATTACAAGTAACATTATTTAATTTTACTGGAAGGTGTTTCTGCAGATGTTTTGCCACAATTAAAATTTCAAATCCTGCTAGCAGGGTAGATAACGGGAACCTGTACTTTAATAAACCGCTTCATAATTATGTTTCTACTTTTTTTTCATTATATTGGTGAAGGTCCTTTATAAATAATTTTCATTCATTTTTTTAAGTTTATCTGGCGCCATCTATTGGTAGATACATGCAACTTAAATCTAAAAAAAAACTAAAATGAATGAATTAAATTTAATTACTGAATTAAATTAATTAAAAATAAATAATAATTAATAATTAATTACATTTAATTACTGAAGAGTAGTACTAATTAGTTTTGTTAAGTCGATAATTCGTCTCATTTAACATTACATAATTATAACATTTGTTTCCTTAAGCAAAGCAATAAGCTTTTAAAATACGACGTCAGTAAAAATTTGTTAGGCAAATAAATAATGCTCTAAAAGGAAAAACTTACTTGCATTATTGGAAAGATCAAACCAACAACAAAATTAGCAAACCAGTTAACTGTGACTGTAATGCTCATTGCTGCAGAACGCGGTCCTTGTGAAAATAGTTCTGCTGTAATCATCCACGGAATGGGTCCTAAAAAAATTTGGGGAATATAGAAATGATTGCACATTTTAGATATGTGAAAAAATGCATTTTTTTTTATTAATAATCAAGATTACATACCGGGACCCATGGCGTAGAAGACAACAAAGAACAATGTGCTGGCCACGCTGAAATATGCTAACCAGCTGTAGAGGAACTAAAGAAAAAATTAATCTTCAATTAAAATATAAAGATATGTATATAGCTACTGATGTGTATATTATACAACTGGCAGCTATGTATATAGATGTCAATATTACTTTTTAAATAATTATAGTATTTATATCGCTTCTTTGCGATTTCGTGTTTTATTTATCATTAATAATAAAAATAACTGAGTAGATATCTCACATAAATTGAAAAAAGAAACGTTAACCACTAGTGTATAATAGAACGAAGAGTGCAAAATATTTCTTCACAGCTTTTATCTAATTCATATACATATTCAGATTTAGCTTGGAAACAAGCAAAGTTCAGTTGACAGTCATTGTTGCTTCATTTCATTCAGTCATTTACTTTGAAGTTGTGTTCTTAGTAATTGTAATTTTTACAGTATTTCAGCTTGTTTTATAACGAGAATAACCAATAGAATAGACATTAAATTCATTTGTAAAGTCTTACGCTGATTTTACATAAATTCCCCATTTAAATAATATTTCTTGCTATGAAAGATCTGAAGTATTTCTATTGATCAGCCTTTCAGCTATCTCCCAAATATAGTTTTGCAGTACATTCACTAACATTTAATAATTTGTCTATTTGATATGTGTGTATGCTTTGATAAACAGGTAAATTACAGCATTTTTTATTTTATTGTTTTTAACAGAATATTAGTACTAATTAGTTTTGAAAAGTCGATAATTCGTCTCATTTAACATTATCAGAAGAAAACGCTGAAAAAGTAAGAGCAGGGCCGGATTTAGATTAATTAGATGAGTTTGTAATTACATGAGAGATAAAAAAAATACATCATTACTGCGATGTATATCAATATGTTAAATGAAACATGTTGTGATTGGTACTAATCTTAATAAAAACTGTGGCATGAGAACACTTATTTGGACATTTATTCTCAACACCATATGCAGTACTTGTAACAATAACTAATCAAACATAACACACAACATTTACAAAAAAACAAAATTCAATAATAAAAATCTTTGCCCACGAAAATAAAATTTGCAATAAAAATTATCATATTTTCTATCAAATAACTGAACGTATATGCTATTCTTTTATTGCAATCTAGTATATACAAACGAACAGACCCAATGAGCCGAACGCGTTGATCTTAACCAATACATTTTTATGTTTGTTTATTAGTCATATGTGTAGAATTTCTCCTTATTTTCGATTCAGTGTTTTAGTGTTTACTGTTTTTAGAATAGTGTAATTTTAATTTTGCTAACAATTTGAATGTAGGCCCCTCTTGATCTTGAGGCCCTAGGCTGAAGCTTAGTTAGCCTATAGGAAAAACCGGCCCTGAGTAAGAGAAAAAGCACTTGTTGTGAAATATCTATACAGAAACATTACCTTGACGAGCATTGTAATTGTGACAAAAATACTGAAGATGAACATTCCTCCGAGACCATACAGTTGCAAAGTTCTTCTTCCTTTGCGATCCATCAAAGGAATCGAGATGAGCGTCATGATGAGCATCATCACTCCTACACCGATAGTTGCGTATTTCGCAGCGTTCTCAGGCAGACCAGCAGAAATAAAAAGATCAGTTGAATAATAAAGAACCTACAGATCAAATAAAACACTTTTAGGTTTCTAACTTATTAATAATATATAATAAAATATTTTATATCATATTAATATGACTGATATTCATACTGATTATTCTAAAGATAATATTCAAAAATTAAATAACATTCTCTATTACATTTGTAACTTATTTTCACACTTAACAGTTTTTAACTTTACAAAAGAGCTGCGACTTTTCATACGATGAAATTATGAAAATTCCTTCAGTAAAATAACGAAACATAATGGACGTATAAATGTGTTATTGATTTAAAATAATTCATGTTAACTACAAATTAAAAATTTCTCATATTATCTAAGTATTGTAGAAAAAAAAGAATTTTCTACCAAAATTGAGGTATAAAATTATCTATTTTACTTTATCTCAAAATGTAAATAACATTTTAATGGTTAGATCTCTTTATCTTAATAAAGGTTGAAAGAATGAAGATGACAATCGATATTACATCTTCTGAATTGTTGACTATCTTAAATCATTTCAGAAACAAATTTTGCTTACAGAATGAGATGCATTACAAAAATAAATTACTGACATTTTTGCTATTACATCGAAAAGAATGAGGAAAATTGTGAAAACTGATCAAAATAAGACATTTTTTCTCAGATTTTTTTAAATGTCCATACTCGGTTGGCCTACTCGATCAGAAAATATAAGATAAAAAGAAGGAGCATTATATATATTTCACTACTATGTGCTATAAATCTGCGTTTTAGGAAATTATCCTATGTTGGAAATAAAAATGGAAACTTAATAAAGAGAATGAACAAAAAACATCATAGAAATTAATGAACAAAACGATTAATAGTCTAAAAAATATTTTACAATGCCATAAATGAACTCACTGCGTTGATGCCTGAGAGTTGTTGGGTGAGTTGCATTACAACTCCTATCACTAATGGAAGATGGAGGGATCTGTTATTAAGTAGTTTCCACATAGTAATCTGTACAGGAGGGGGCTGTATATGAAACTCTTCAGTGAAAGCAGTCTAAGATAGAAAATAAATGTTATTCATAAACTGTTTTCATATACACCACATTCACCTTTTTACTAAATGTTCTCTTTTACATTTCAGAGTCACACCTGCGGGAACAAGATTTTTTTACATGTAGGTATGTGCTGTATGCACGCACGGGCTTAAGCACGGGGATAAATTTACGTATGTATACACATGAATGTGCAAGGAACACATAATAGCATGTAAACCTATGTGCAAGCATAAGTTTGTCTATGTATATATATATATATATATATATATGTGTGTGTATCAATTTTAATTGTATGTCTGCCTGTATGCATATATGAATGATTTTTTTGTCTACATGTCTTTTTTGTCTGAATATATCTACACGTGCTTGTCTTTATGCATATGGCTTTGTTTATCAGTCCTTGATGAATGCAAAGTAGTATATTAGTATTTATATATAGATGTGTGTATGTAAATAGGTGTGTAAATTTGTGCATATGTTAATGTTGCAATGCCTTTTTTTTTTTTTTTTTTTAAGAGTTTTGGTTTTAAAAAATTAAGAATCACTTATATAAAAAAATTACTTAAATTATTATTGGCAATAAGTTTTCAAGTACGTTTTACGAATTTTAATATATATAAAAAATTTAAGGTTTTACCTCAGGCTCATGCTGTTGAGCTCTGTCTTCTGCTTTCATTTCCTCTATGTCCTCTTCCACTAGACTTGAGCACCTAAGTTTCTGGAGGGCTGAATGTAAGAAGCATTATAAGAATTATGCAGACATTAATTGAATGAAATGTCAAATATTAAGTTTATAACTCACCTTCTCGCGCGAGAGACTCCTCCTGCTTTGAGATGAGCAAATATCTTGGACTTTCAGGACATAAAGGAAGGATCATGAGTTGCAATACAGCAGGGATGACCGATATTCCTTTAAAAAATATTTACACTATAAATTTTTCAATAGAAGATACATTGAAAATTCTTCATTAAAAAAAATTCTATAATTAGTGTACAGAAATATCATCAAATTTATTTCTAAAAACGACTAAAAATTATTTATATTTGAAGAAAGTTAATTACTGAAAGACTGTCACTGATAAATATGAGTGCTTTGTATATTGTGTCTTATGCCGAGTTGTTAGCTATATAAAGGCAGACATGATGCACCTGATACATACATTCTAACGGATTTATTTTTTATAGTGAAGAATGATTTATGGAAACATAGGTGAAGAATGTTCTGGAATAAGGTAATATGGCGAATGAACTGTCCATTCCTTTATCTTATTACAACAATCATTTAAATAACATAATCTAGTAGAACAAAGTGTTTTTTTTTTAAATATCAATAAATAACAATTTTTATGTTCCAACAAATAGCATGAAAATTTTTTAGCCCTTTTATAAAATAAATTATCATAGCTATTTTAGCTATTATAAATTGTCATAGTTATTAACAACGCATCGTATGTATTTTCCTTTGTCTGCCGTCTTTGTATTAAACAACCCTATTCAAGTATTTCATCATTGATAATGAAACTCTGAGTTACATTATCGTTAATAAAATATTTGAATAGGGTTTTATTAGGGTACGTTGATGTTTTTTAAAATTTCCTGTACCTTAATTTAATTTTTCATATTAGCAAAAATTGAAACACAAATTATTAATACATTATTTTGCAAAAATACGCCCCTAAAAATAATCCGATTATCTCGATATTGAGCATATAGATTCATTTGTACCAAATAAGCAAATGATTAAATTTTCCGACCTATTGAATTTTAACTTTAATTATAGAGCGCATTTCAACTGCTCTAGAAGCATGGTAGTAAATGCGAATTTGTGGTCAGCATTGTAGTTCAAAGGGAAAACAATCAATCCTGTTGCTGAAGACCTTATAGCCAATTGAATGACTTCGAATGCAGTCGTATAATAGAGCTGAGTGAAGTTGGCTAGTCATATCGAGTAATCAGGTTACCGCCTGCAGCTACGGTTACTACTGAGCAAATACGCTGGCAACAAGGGTTGTTACAAGGAAACTATAGGGCATGAATACATGGTAAAATCGAATAATGGTCTGATAGCACCGAACTGTCGCAAGGGCATCATTGTCCGCCGTCCAGCATGCTACACTATCATCATCATCTATCCTCTATCATCTCACATTTGTTGTCTGTGATGGGAATGCTTACACATCGACATCAAAACATCTACATCAAACAACTACCCCACAATACAGACAAAGTCGTCTAATGTAGTGCCGTAGTGGATCATCATATCCTCATTTAGTGTTTATAGATTAATTCCGCTTCTGTCTTGAAACAAATGACCATAAGATTCTTGTGTGGAGATGCCAAGGACAAAAGTCCCAATCATTTTATGTTTTATAGAGCCACACAGCCATTACTCTTGGTGTGATAATGTGAGTGCTGTATGTTACTATAACAGGCTACCGCTAGTCATTCAGTTTACAACGTTAATACACTTTTGTCCATAAATTAAGGATAATTCAAAATCACACAGAAATTGAACTGTAAAATAAAAATTTCACCTGTAGAATTATCACACACATCTTGACGAAGAATATGCAAATTACAGGAAACCACCAGATGGCGCGGATAGTACGTCACAATGACAAGAGTGTAAGAGAGGGGTATATAAGGAATGGTGGCAAAGAAGTAAAATTGTTCACAAACGCTTTAAAAGCCTTTCTGTGCAATAACCGCATAGTTATGGCACAAAGGAAGCATTTGGATGATTTTTTACGAGGTAGAATTATAGGACGTACCAGTGGATCATTGTGGACGTACCCAGCTGGAAGTATCCGAGGAACTTGGAATCGAGTCATCTTCAGGCTTTGCCATGGCCAGAGTGTCATCTCCAGGCTTTAGCAACGATTCCAAGATGATGGTAATGTGAGTAGATGTTATAGCACAGGTCGCCCCCGAGTTACAACGCCGAATGAGGACCGGTATTTAGCAGTTACTGGCAAAAGAAACAGACGGAGCCCAGCATCAGACCTGCCTCGTCAGCTCTCTTCAGCTACCGGTACGACAGTTTCAAGGCAGACCGTGTACAGACGCTCAGGGCACATTGGTCTATATGCTCATAGGCCTGTCAGATGTGTTCCACTTACCGCAACTCACTGTCGCCTGCGATTAACCTGGAGTAGAGAGCATGCATTGTGGACACCGCAACAGTGGTCTTGTGTGATGTTTTCCGACGAGTCCAGGTTTAGTTTGCAGTCTGATTCTCGCCGGACTTTCATATGGAGAGCGCCAAGTACCCGTTACCACCAAGAGAACACCATTGAACGACACCGTTACGGTGGTGCAGGAGGGCTCGTTTGGGGAGGAAATATTCTTGGTTCCAGAACTGACCTGCATGTACAGAGTGTAATGATGACAGGCCACATCTATCGGGATGTCCTTCTGGAACAACATGTACGTTTGTTTCGGGGCGCCATGGGTGCTGAATTTCTGTTTATGGATGACAACGCCCGTCCTCACCGTGCAAACATTGTAGACGAATGCTTTCAATTGGAGGATATCACCCGTATGAATTGGCCAGCATACTCACCGGACTTGAATCCAATAGAGCATGTGTGGGATATGCTTGGCCGACGAATTGCAGCCCGCCAACCACCTCCCACCTGTCAACCGGAACTACGGAGGGCATTGCTTGATGAGTGGTGTAATATTCCCCAAGATCAGATTGATAATTTGATACTCAGCATGCCTAGGCGTTGTAAGGCCTGTATTGCATCGTCCGGGAGACATACTCCATATTAACCATCATACTAACCATGTTATACTGTTTTTTGTAAATAGGTTCTTTTTTGAAATTTGCTCCAGGGAGTAAAAATCGCAATTTTTATTAATTTTGTCAAACATATAGCATCTTTTTTGCTCTTTACCTTTTGTTTAATAAATAGACTTTACAAATAAGTCAAATTTGTTTTGCTTCTGTCTCTTTCTTTGCCTGAACTTCATTATCCTTAATTTATGGACATGAGTGTAGCTCAACGATACGTGTATGATATCTTATGGCCGTTTGTAATACATTACGAAGCACGTCATCTTAGGGCTATTTTTCAACAAGATAGTGCCAGACCTCATACGACCCACGTATCTCTAGACTGTTTCCATGCTACCAATACTTTTCTTTAGCCATCAAGGTTATTAACTAATTTTATGACATAGTACTGCGCATGATTCTTGTATTCCAAAATTTAGATTTGGAACAATTGAAGAATCCTAAGCAGAATGTATCACAAGATGAGATAGATGTATATGACTCACTCTTGCATAGATGTATATGAGCATACATCATCGTCAGGAAAGGTTTCACCAATTACTAATTGTCATATTAAATTTGCACTTGCTAGTCAATAATTAGTCAACAGCCTAACATTTTTAACCAGTTCATTACCTGTGTTTGGACTTTAAGCATACTTTTTTTAACAACGATCTTTTTCTTCCTGGTAATTCGTTTTTATTGCAAATGAGTATATATGGTGGCTCACGTTTTTCATTTAGGTATATGGCACTCAATTTCGATTTAATCATATTTTAACAATTAAAAAGGTTTAAATTCATACCAAAAAGGAATGGCCAACCTCCCGCAGTTCCGAGAATGGCTTCTATACCTAGCACCTGCGACAACAGTAGGCCAATTGTAATTCCTAATTGATTCACGGTCCCTTAAACAAACAAATACATTAAGTATCATAAATGAGTACCTCTTGCTTTATTTATATCAAGGAGAAGTTTTGCATGATAAAAAAAACACTCACCTAATCCTCCTCTTAATGTAAGTGGAGATATTTCAGATAAATACATCGGCACTAATGCTGTATTAATACCTGTGTTAAAAGTAAAATTTGATTTAAATCATTTCAAGTACCACCATTTTTAGTTAAAGAAATTTGAAAGCCTTGTTGAATATTTTAAAAGAAACTTTGGTTGTATTAATAATTTTTATTAACTTCACATTTTTTACTTGACAATAAAGAAGAGATATTCATTGTTATATAAAACTTCACTTTTCTATTCTTAGTTCATGTATGTTGATAATGCCATAAAAGAAATTAATGAAAGTTATGAATGCAATAAAAGAAATTAATGAAAGTTATGAATGCAATAAAAGAAATAAATGAAAAGTCTTACCGCAGTTCATTCCAATGATAAGCCGACCAACAACCAATATTTCAATACTCTGCGAAATTTTGCTGGAACCCATGAGTGCTGCTCCAATGATTCCAAAACCGTTATTCACAAGAAGTCCGCCTTTCCTACAAAATGAATTATTCAAATTTTTAATGCTATCTTTATTACGTTTTTTAAGACATGTCTGGAAGTACAGAATAATAAACACTTATTTTAAATATGCTAACAAAATCATTTTGTCAACAGTTTTGCAGCATCAGAATAATTTATTATTTAACAAAAATAAACTAAAGAGCTTTTGATGTGGGCCTGTATTGTTATTTTCAATGTTGAGCTAATCTATTTTGCCCCTCAAATACTAAATTCATCACTATGCGCTTGTCCAACCTTTATCCTCTACAGCTCAATTATATAAAGCATTATATATCCCAATTCGTGGAAACCACTGTAATTCGAGTCTCAAAATAAATCATTCATGAAATTTTGATCATTTAGTCGCCAATTCAGTACAACAGTGCATGTCAATATGTGGACAGTCGGAAAAAACCTGATCGAATAGAAATGATAAAATCTAAGTAAGTTTTATGTAATCCGAAGCATGAAAATTTGGAATAAAATAACATGTAAGGAATTTTTATATACGGAATTGGCTGAGGAAGTTAAAAAATCCTGATGGTGTGGTGATATTTAGTGGAAGTGGGTAATATTTTTTATTTCATTCTCTATTTTAGATAATTATTTGTAAAAAATATATGTTTAATAATTAATATTTACATATTTCTCACTCATTTTATTTTGATAATCTAATTTTAGATTTTAATTTTCGTAACCTATATTAGAACCAAATTTTTCTATTTATAGGAAATTTCTCTCTCACCTTTCGTAAAAATGTTTTATTTTATATTTTTTTTAACATTGTTTACAATTGAGTTTTTCTGAACAAGTTCCCTTAGACCTATTATTTTCATTATAACCCTAGATTTTAATTTTCATAAACTAGATTAGAACCTATTTTTATATCTATTATTTCACCTTTTATAATTATGTAAAAATATTTGATTTTATATTTTTCTGAGGAAAATGCCTTCAATGGAGCTTTTTTGAAAAACTGTTTTCAAAGGGGACTTTTCTGAAAAATGTTTTCTTCAATACTTTAAGATTTATCTTAAGATTGAAAAAATATTAGGACACTTAAGGCACTTATTTGATATGGTTGATAATTTAAGGATAATGTAATTTTGCAAGTTACTTTAAAATTATTCTAAATTTTAATGATAACTATTAGACCTTCTTCAACAGCTTCAATCCAAATACTGAAAAGCTTTCGGATGTGTGATCATAATTTTTATAGAATGTTAAGTGATATTGAATGTTAAGTGATTACACTCTAATATTTCAACAGCTGTACACAGTTTTACTGTCGGAGAACATTAATGTAGAAGTAACTAAATGCTTAATGCTACTAATTGCTTTTACTGCCATATGTGCACATTTGGTGAACATTAATGTAAAAGTTACTAAATACTTAATGCTACTACTTGCTTCTACTGCCATGTGTGCACATTTGGAGAACATTAACGAATAAGTAAATAATAATTTATTTACTGACATACATAAATAGTTCTTAAGATAAATTGTTAATATTTACCTTCCAAATTTATTTGCAATCGAACCACCTAACAAACCTCCTATCATTCCCCCTATAGCAAACACAGAAACAATCAAAGACCACAGTAAATCACGGAAATCGTTAGAAATATCGGATCCAGTGCGAGCTTTATAAACATCCGTGATGAATTTCTGGATGATCTGGAAAAAGAGAATAAAAATATTATTATTAAGCATAAATACTACAGTCTGAGTAAAAACTTTAAGGCCAGTAGACATTTTTGAGAAAATGGAAACAATTAAACTGAGGAATTAAAATACAATTTGATTGATAATTATTGAACTTAAATAAAAGTAAAAAAAGTAGAAAAATTAATTTGCAAATATTTTATTATTAGAAAATATTACAGAACACACAGACGAATATTTGAGCCTGAGTAAAAACTTTAAGGCCAACATAGAAAATAATATATAAGAAAAAAATTACAAATTCTTAGAAGGTTGTGTAGGAGCCATTACTTCGAATTACTTCAAATATTCTTGTTTTCATGGATGAAACAATTTTTTGACAAAGGGTGGGGTCGGTTTTATACCATTCATCTTCGATAGTAGATTTCAGCTCTGTTGTTGATGTAAAATGTCTCCCATTTGCATAAACTCTTCTTGCTAAGTCAGCCCAAAGGTTCTCGATTGTGTTGAGGTCAGGTTATCTAGCTGGCCATTTCACAGTTTCAACATTGTTGACTTGGAACCAATTTTTTGTGCTGTTACTCGAATGGATCGGTGCATTGTCTTGCTGATATTTCCAATTTTCTCCAGCAAGACATTCAGCATTTGGCAAAAGATGATTTGTTAGGACATTTTGGTATCCTTGTGAATTCATTCTACCTGAAACGAATGCAATTGAGCCCACACCATTGTAAGAAAAACAGCCCCAAGTCATGACAGACCCTCCACCTAATTGGCGCTTGGAGAATATTTCTTTTTCATTTCTTATATCATGCCAGTAGAAATTCCAGCCATCTGGTCCATCCAAATTCCATTTTTTTTCGTCAGAAAAAATAATTTCTAACCATTGGTTGTCCCAGGTCATGACTTTCTGGTCAAAGTTCAAACGCTCTATTTTGTGTCTCTGCAGTAACTGAGGCTTAGTCAATTTTGCTGTATAAGTGTACCTTCCAGACCTTCTAATTGTGTTATAAATCGTTTTTTGACGAACTTTTAAACCTGTCGTCGGAATCAGTTTCCTGGTTGAGTACTTTCCAGTAGATGCAAGTTGGCAAACTCTTCTTTCATCACGCGAGGACAAAGCTTTAGGTCTTCCCCCAGTATTCTTTTTACCATAATTGTCTTTCAATTTTAAAAAATTGTTGACTACAGTCTTTGATCTTCCTATCTTTATCGCAATAGCACGACTACTCATTCCTGTTGAAGACAAAGCTTCGATCTGTCCTTCGCCATCTTCACAAAGATCACCAATACTTCGAAGAAACGTATGACAAATATTAAAAATTGCAGCGTTGTCACAAGCTAGTAGTTGCAATGGTAATTACACGATTATATTATATTTATTTTTAAAAAATGACTGGTGGCCTTAAAGTTTTTACTCAGGCAGAAATACTAACTTTGTAAATAACCGCATGTTTCTCATAATTATGTATTTACAAATTATGTTTAGAACATTTATTTCTTATCAATGAACTTTAATAATTAATATTATTTGAATCCCTTTTATTTCATTTTACATTTTCTCAAAAATTTTTACTGGCCTTAAAGTTTTTACTCAGGCTGTATATGATAAGTATATATGCGCAATATTATAAGTTAATGTAGAAATATTAAATAATTGAAATGAAATTGCAAATTTATTTATTTTGAAATTACCATGTTAGTGTTGCTTACAACCTATTTTTAATTTTCTGATCATTAAAACATGTAAATTACATGAATTCACAGCGAGCTATTTTCAGAAAGTAAAATCTATCAAGTCACGAGTAAAAATTCATTTTTAATCATACCAGCATCTCAAAAAAGAAAATAGCTATTAGGAGCTACATGATCAGTAAAATTTTAATATTTATCCATAATAAAATAACAAGATTTTTTAAAAACAATATTGCTTGGATTATTAAAAGTACGTAATTTTCTGTCTAAAATCTTCAGATTATACATTAAAGAAACTTTTACATTTTCTGGTGTAGATTATAGGACACTTTACTTACGGGCGTTTTTCTTTTTTAAAAGTTTCGTAAAAATATATTTAAAAAAATGGTCTAAATATTATTTTTTAATAAAAGAATTCCTTTGTGAGAGACAAATAAACAATTTTTAAACTGAAAGGGTTAAGGGTTATGGACGATGTAAGGGAACCGTACGTTTACAAATGTATGCAAAAGGTAAGATGTATCGTACATCAGTATGTGTTAGTAGATAACAAATTCCTGAAAAGAAGTCATTGATAAGGTTCAAAATTGATTTACGGAAGAACAAATTAGTAGTTAACTGTGACGCAGAATAGCTAGGATTAATTTCGGGTTTTTTTTTTTTTTTTTTTAAATATTTTTAATTCATCAAAAAACTTAAATGCTCTTTAAAACTGAAAAACCTATTGCTGGTTTTATCCCATGGGTATAAAAATACAGCTCGATTGATACTTTTTGTGTCAAATAATAGAAGTGAACAGGCTCGAACCGTCTGTGGATTATACCAGATCTTTTATTTTTTCAGGCTGAAAATTATACCAATTTGGTACATACCATTGAGGATATAGAAGGAAATTACCATTAAAAAAGGAAAGGAACTTCATAAATGTTTAACTGAAAAGTTTTATAGTGATCATTACCATTATATTTCTTGAATTTGTATTCAAACTTAAATTTCAAGTGGTATAATGACTGAAACTTTTCAATTGAAATATATATTTATGTGCTAATATTCTTGCTTTAAAATTAGAATAGTGATACATTTTCAATTTTTGCAAATTATTCTTATGAATATGTCATTTAATGCATGACTTTAATTGATTTGATAAATTTGATTTTAATTGAATAACACTCGAAATTTCTATTAAAAAGATTCAATACCAATCATTTAACCGTGAGGTTATTTGCGACTGATACGGTTGATTTGTAATACATTCGGTGGTCATCACCAAAGGGAGTTTGCCACAATACATCAACATGAGAGAAAAGTGGAATGAATGTCAGCTTGTAGATGTGAGGAGTATTCAGGAAACACTCACTCAACCAGTCTGCCGAGAGCAAAGCATATTGGCGAAGTAGACGGCATTATACCATTCTAAGTATCCTTTGCTGAATAAAATCTTTTTATTCGAAGCAGTTATGATTAATTTTTCTTCAGTGCCTTGTCCGACCAATTCGTAATAAGGCATCATAGAATCATTTTTGCATTATTGTCTACACATTACTACTTTAAAATAAACACTGTTTTCTGTACTCCAGTCGATGATTTTAATTTCTGTCAAAACAAAACGGTACTGAAAATCTAGCATTAATTTTCGAACATAGATAAAAATTAAATTTCTTAGAATCTAAGTGGTGAATTTATAAATAGAGCTTAACCTTAATCGAATATTGATTGGCAAAAAAATTCATTGATTCCATTTTATATGCTATTAAAATAAAATTTTTATTAACAACATATACATTTTTCCTAGTTTTATTGTAAAATATCTTTAATTTCTAGAGTCTACAACCACATGTAAAAAAGAGCTTTAATAAATTAAAATTCATTAGAGCTCAATAAGAAGAGCTGTAAATTTACTATTCTCAGTCTGTTTAGTAAAATAAAACTTTTAGTTACTTTTTGAGGAGCGTTGATAACTCCTGTGTTATAACCAAATTGAAACATTCCAAGGACGGCTGCGAAGATTGCAAATATGAGCATACATGTCAGGCCCTAAAAATAAAAATATTTCATTCCAAATTCACTTATATGTGTAATTATGTGTGCATTTAAAATGTACAACAATCAGATAAAGTTAACTTTTAAAGACATAAAAATTTAAATTCAAATACTTTTAAAAAATATGAATTAAATAATGCATTAAGTTAAATTCCTTTATTTTTATTTACAGAAATCCTTTCATTCATTTTATATCGATTTAAAGGCGATCTTAGATTTCGCCAATGCAGAATTGAAATGTTTTACTTTATTTTGCATCAAAGAGTAAAACTAATATTTTTCATCTATTTGAAAACTAAGATTTTCTATTCTGAACTCACTATTTCTATTGTTTGATGAGAAACAATAAAAAATATTTTAACAACAAAATTTTAAACAAAAAAAATATTAATATTTAAAATATTATTATGAATGAAAAATGCTAAAGGAACTCTTAAACATCTTTATTCCAACATCTTACAATAAGTAAAAAACCAAATTAATTTTTTTAAAGTTGCCAATGTGAAATAAATAAAAGAGATTAAATATTACAATATCGATATTAACCAAAATGTAAAAGTAAATAATACATAAACATTAAACATTCTAAAATATTTTTTTCTATTTTAAATAATAAACTTCTTGGGCTATAACTAGATCACTACACTATTCGTTTAAATGACCTACAAAAGGGAATGGCTGTAAATACCAACGATGTGGGAATATAATTTGTCAACATTGACGCATTTTACAATTAATTCTTTTAAATTTATTTATTCACTCTTGCATGAAATTTGACGAAGCAAAAAAATTTTTAATTGTTCTTGTTATACATTTCGTTCTTCAAGAAATTTAGTACAATAAAATGTGTTTTAATATTTTTCTAAGACTTTTAATCATTAAATAGTGTATATATATATATTGTATTTATATAAATATGCAAACAGTAATTTAGCATGTTAATAAAATAGTATAAAAGCAGTAAAATATAAATAAAAAAAACTTCAATTTTATCCTCTGATAAATCCAATTATTTCATCTTCTATAATACTTTCACCAAATTTTCTTAAATTTCACTTAAATAACTACCACCAGATGGCGGTGTAAAAATCTATGATCATTATTCAAGTAGTATAACAAAACCAGTTGCAATCAGTTCAAGTGAAAAAGTAATTGTTTGTTCCGCTTTCGTAACGAAGTTTAAACGAAGCAATTACTCTTAAGTCTTAATCTCTGATCAAGCTCCATTAAACAAACAATATAAAAAGCAATTAAACGAAACGTACAAATGTAATAGAATATATAAAAAATTAGAATAATATTTTATATTGATATAAGTAAACTGTCTTAAATGCTGTTTATCAGTCAGGAGAATTTCTCGATTAAAATACAAATTTAAACATTTGTGTTAAATGCGTTTATAATAAATTTTGAATGGAATATTGCTTTAATATATACTCATTTAATTAATTGTACTCATTTTATGTCAATCAGGTGAAAATTGAATTTTTAATGTTTTAATCTTCAAATATAAATAAAAATAATCACAAAAAAAGACAAAAATTTCAGCTGCATTTCGAAATATATTGCATGTTTTCTTATAGAAATAAATTTTAAATTTTACAATTTAAATTTTGTTTACATAAAAAAGGAACTAATATAATGCCATATAATATATTAATCGCAACTACACAAATTTATTCTACAAATTTAATTTAATTCAAAGATTATACATGAATTACAATTAATTAATTCACTCATGAAAAGAGCGCGTTACTCTAATATTTCTTTGTATTTAAAAAAATAGTTATTTCGATTAAGGTACAAAGTTAATTAAATTAGAAAATTAATTGATTAAATTAATTATGATGAATAATTTCTATTGTTATTATATACAGGGGGATTATAATTAAAGTCCCACTTTCAAAATGCTGTAGTGAGTAATGCTGTGTAAAATCCCGTCAGAATCAGATCAAATTTGAACTGAAGATACTTGAGGATAGTATGACATTAGCAATAATTGACAAGCGTTTTTATTGTTTCTTTTTATGCAATTTTTGTCCCAAGGGCAATTAAAACCAATTTTTCCCATCTAATGTGGTACAACCTTGCTGTCGTGAATGGGCTTACCGCTAACAGTGCTACAAGTTTTGAATGACTTTCAGTCAAAAACCGAAACAATCAAACACATTGAACTGCACTGTTGGTTTAATATGTTACTTATGCCAAACCCGTTGTAATTTGATTCAAAATGTCACCGGTTGCCGAATCCACTTTCGTTACGCAGCTTACAGCGTCATCTATTGATTCAGTTTGGAACTTTTTCTCTGATGCCATATGTTTCGTCCTTCTTCAAGTATCTTCAGTTCAAATTTGATCTCATTCTGAAGAGAGGTTCTTTTTTACAGCATTTTAAAAGTGGAACTTTAGTTATAATCACTCTGTACTATAGTTCATAGCATCATCACCTTGTACGTAAAATTAATACATGCATGAATATATATATATTGAAATAGATATCTGACCTCAGGACAGCAGGACATTCTTGTTGGCAAGGGCAGCAACTCCAACTCAGGTGTAGACAACCGGGCCACTAACTCTACATCCTCTCCTGCAAAACGTATCCAGTATATTTTGAATATGAGAATTAACTATGGCATATTTTAAAATGAAAGTGTGCAGGATAGAAAATTAAAAATTTTAAGTGACAAACTTTGCTTGTTTGATTACTTAGAAATCAAGAATAAAAGGCCAGTTTCAAATTATTTGTAATTATTATGAATTAGGTCTGTATCGTATAACTTAATTGATGTAGATCAAGAATGTCAAATTTTTTGGATCCTTGTCGGGAGTAAAAATTCTAGGGGCACATATGAAACATTTGAATTCTCTTAACGATTGTTAACTAAAAATTTTATTAAATAATACAAAATTTTAAATAAATAATCGAAAGTTTCATACCGTAAAAATCGTAGACTTCTTTTCATTTAGAAATTTTTAAAAATCATTGAAAAAGTCAAGAAATTTTAATCTCGGCAGTAATAAATATTTTAGAAAATGCCAATGGAAAATGTAAAGATGTTTGAATAAAATAAAAATTTCATTAGCATCTTTATTTTTTAGTTAGTAAGTGTTTCATAAAATCAATTAACTAAATACATTAATATTTCAATATTTAAGGAAGTTAGCGATTTTATATTGGATCGCTTTCTGTTGTAGAGAATCAAGCTCTGGTTTGAACTGGATTGAACAGTTCTGATCTGTATGATATATCAAAATATATAAAAGTTTTCATCGGAATGACTTTATATTTTTAACTGAAATATTTTACGCAACTTTTTTGTTAATATTTTACTTTTTGAATTTCTTAATTAGAATATTTTCTATTTATTAAAAAACAGAAAATTAAGCATTATTTTAATCAACAATGATTAAATTCTTCTTCTAAATAATTCTGCCAAGTTGATAATTACATTAATAAAAAAATAATATGTGTTTTTTACTGCATGTACTGCAAATAAACTGAAAAGAATTTTTTTTTTCATCAAGTATTAAAAAACAGTGAGAAGTTTTGTAAAACTTCAATAAAAAATTTTAAATACTCCTAATAAGAAATTGTACAAAAGATACCAAACATTTTATTATTCAAGCAAGGCAATAATATATTTGCATAATTGATGCAAAATTCTTTATAATAATTTAATTCTTTAATTCTTAATAATATTGTATAGTCGGGGAATTAAGGAAGTTTATTATTTACTTCCTTCTTTATATCTTTTTACTATTATCAAATACCATATTAATCTCTTATTCTTTAAACATAACAAAATATTTAATTTAGCATAGCAAATAGCATTATCTGACAAAAATATTAAATAGTAATGTAAAATATAAATAAAATATTAACTATAAACACACCAGACTTGCATTTTCTTCCGCAAGGAGGCAGTGAAGGTTCATTTTCCATCTCTTGTTAACCATTGACATCAGTCCGCTCTTCATCTTAAAAAAAACACCATCATTATAGCACTATTCACAATTTATCATAGTACTAGTAACTATACATAGTAATTTA
>BPLQ01003277.1:849016-878625 GCA_021605075.1 Caerostris darwini
TTTATCTAAAACATGTGCTTTAAACTTTTGCACTGATACTTGCGTCTTAACCTTTTGCATTGCTGCTTGTGTTGCAAAACTATAATTACTATGCGTTTTGAAAGTGTCATTGTTCTTTAAGATATTTGTTTTGTTCTCCTTTCGATTTGCTGACAAGCCAATGTACCGCTTCAATGCCTTTTCATCAGCATAAAAGAGGAAGTTGGTGAAATGAGCTTTTCTACGAACTTCAAGGCAGCCTTTAAATAAATATATATGTTCAAGCTGCAATAGTAATTGAAAAAAATAAACACGTCGAAACAAATAAAATTCTTGAAATCCTAGTTTCCACGATTATTTTTTATCAATCCGGATCTGGGAAATTTTGTAAAATTAAGATAAAATATTTTTTAGATGTTGTTTAAATTCGGGATAGGAAGGAAGCTACAAAATTTTAAATAATTCTCACTAAAATATTCTAAGGAATTCAGTTTTCTTATTTTCACCATAAATTAGTTTTTTATCCTAACAAGTACCGAATTTGTAGTTACTTTCTTTCAAATATACACTTAAATAAACGTATCCATACGTAATTTTTAATTAAGAAAGTGAAAATAATGTTAAAAATTTTTTTAATTATTCTATGAACTTTTTTAATGTACAAGTCTAAGTATAAGATTTTATAATAAGTCCGAAAATTATAATTTAGTCGATCTTCAAAAATTTTAAATATAATTTAACTTATTTAATTATTAAATTTAAATCAAAAGATTTAGAGACACGCGGTTTCTTTAAAAAAAAGTAAACGCTGTGATATACTAGTAGTTTTATGAAAGTAATCTATATATCATGTTATTGTGAGGTGATAGTATAAACATTCTTTCAATTGTGAACTGGTAGTTCAAAATTTTTCCTATACAAATATCTGATACGGCATTTGTGTGCTTAATTGTTATTTTAAACTTGCTAATTGTAACCCAATATTTATGATCAATTTTTGATACTCGATTGATATCATGGACTTTTTTGTCTTATTCAAGGATGTCTGAACTATTTTTAACAGAAAGCGCATGTCACTTGCATTTTTCGGAACAATTCTGCAAGGTTAAGAATTTCATTCTTGTGAATTTCACGCTTATCAACTACACGCTGATTTAAAATTCAAGGACAGGCATTTCAATAGAAGTAGAAGTCTGTGTTATTGCCCAATTCCTTTTCGTTTTCATTGTGAAATACTTCTCTTTTTAGAAAGAGAGCAGTTTATAATTTAAAAAGATTTTCTATGCAGGAATAATGCACTAGCGTGATCTTAGATGCTATTTTTACGAATATGAATTGATAAGTAAATGAACTTTACAATGTTTTGAAAACTTGTAGAAAACACCTTTTTTGCATAACTGTCGACTACATTAATTTTTATTGGTTTTTGTTCTGTTAATAAATGGTAGTTACTTCTGTTAAAGTGACAGTAGACTTCATGTAGAATAAATCAGTATACTTAGGATAGAATCAGTAGATCAATAGATCAGGATAGGATCAGTAGTCTGAATCAGTAGATTACTTCAGTAGACTAAATCAGATGCTTTCGTTTTTATTCTTCTAAATATGTGAACTGTTCTTTAATTAATTACTAACAAGTGTGCATGATGTTTGTTCTCAAGTACGGTAATTTGAGTTAGACTATTTGAGTATTTGGATTATTTCTAAGTTACTTTGATAATATCTGAATACGTGACTAAAAAGCTTTAAAATATTCCTGATTAGAAAATTTCGGTTAAAGCTTTGTAGCTAAGAATCGAGTCCTATTTTAAATTCTTTTTAGAACGGATCATCTTCCTTCGAAAAACAACTTACAAAAGTGTGTAAGACATTTTAAGTAACAAAAAATTTATCTAGCGTATTATCTAGCTTTAAGAATAATTTCCCATATTTTTTTTTAGTTCACAGATTAAAGAGCAATTTTAGAACCATTAAAATCACAAGAAAGAAGTCCACTAATTCCCTGCTGATTGCTCTGTGGGCAAACAAAATACAAATGGTATAAGCTTTTTAAATTAACTGAAAATAATTTTGAAAAATTTTCACAAACAGTCTATAAAAAGATTTTTCTGGAAGTGGTAGTAAATCTAACATTCAAAGTAAAAGTGAATTTTAAGCAGATACAGAAAGAATATAAAAAATATGTTTCCTTTTTTTAACAAAATTCCCAGTTTTATCTTCTCTTCTAATATCTTCTCTCCCAGTTCTAAAACGAATGCTAGGAAATACAGACATGAACTATGGGAAACTTGGTGGGAAAGTCGTTCTGACAGCAGGTGTGAAGAAATGTATTTTCGCGAAAACACGTAATTCACCCATCAAATATGCAATTCAAATTTATTACCCGAGAACAAAGATCGAAATGAGCCCACAAAACAAATTTATTACTGCAGAGATTTTATAAATAACTATTATTTATTTGTTTACGGTAATATTCTCATATCAAGTACATATGAAGTTATTAACAAAACATATTCTCTATTTTTGCCCTCTGAAATATGTTGAAAGAAATAATAATAGGTAGGTAAATAGGTAAATAGAACCTTCCAAACAAAAGTAGAAGTCTTAGAAAACTTAAAATCTTGATTTCGTTAAAATGGTTCATGAGTTTCAATGTTTGAAAAAAATAATTCTTCATTTAATGAATAATTACATCACAAGAAAACGCATATTTCAATAATCAATATAATGCAATTAATAACTGCATTTAAACAATTTATAAATTTCTACCTTATTGATCATAAAGTTTGTTGACAAATTAATAGTAACTGAGCAGGAAATATAAAATGCATTTCCATAGGAGAAAGGTTTTGGATTTGAAAATTAATAATACCAGTTACTGTAAATTTTGATAAAAAATAGACTTAATTTAATCCAAACGTGTTTTTATAGAAATGCAATTTATAAATGAGAACATAAAAAAAACATAGATTTATTAAAGAATTTAGCTGAAATAGTTAAAATTGTAGAAACAAATTAAAAATGTATAAAATATTGTATCATGAATTATTTCTTTTATGTGTTATTTTTATTGACAGCAGTTCTAAATACAACAGCAAGAACAAGAAATTACTTGATAATTATACTAATTATAAATTTAAATTAAAATCAACAATTTAAACTACAAATGCAATTAATTTTTATTTGGAAAGGATATCTAAATTACTTGATAAAATATTGCGATAAATCAATATTAATAAAAGTATTCATAAATACAGACTTATGCAATCTTTTACTTTTTGTTTCTTTTGCATTCATATCAAGATATGATGTGATATCATATTTTCTTCATTACTTTATATACACTTACTTTATATTCATTTACTTATATATATATATATATATATATATATATATATATTATTTATATTCACACTAAAATTCTGTTGTAATTGATATCTTCTATTGTATAACCTTCACTTGCTTGCATAGGCTTAATTCCTATTTCATTAACTTCAATTATTGATTAATAAAACAATCATTTTCTTATATCATTTTTATGATAAAATTTGCGCCCATAAATTATAACCCATAATCCGACGCTATTTCAAATCGTAATAATAAAGTAGCCATTTTCTTAGATGGTGTTATGTGCAGGTTGGGCAACCAGATTGTAATTGGGTGTGGTTGGGTTGAGATACTTCAAGCACAGGGTGGAGAACTCACAACTTTATTAATTAGAGACATACAATATTTAACACACTTAAAGACGTATAATTATAGATTCGTGGAAGAATTCCACTTCTAAGCCGAAAACCCGATACTCAGGTATGCGCATGATATGATGCGTGAAATATACTTCACTTCCAGGTGAGAGCCTGTAGGCCAACTGGCCATTTGTCCTGAATGCTACAGGGGGCGCTTCTGCCAGTGCGTAGGAGGAAGCAGGGTTGTAATATAACTTTTTTCTTAATCACTATATCTTTTCAGACACTTATACTTGTATTCTACATTTCATTAATATTCAAGGTAACACTTACGAACATCTTATTTGTTAAGGCATGTCTTCGAAACTTTTTTACTTCCTGAAAAAAAAATGAATGAACAAAGATAACATTCTTGGTAGCTTAAGAGCTATTTCAAATTACTTCCCCTTAATTATAATACTAATCAAATTAAATAAATTTAGATTTCTAAGAACTGTAAACTGATATAAAAATTGTAACTGACTCTTTACATTTACTAAGCATTTCTATATTTTAGTGCATGAGATTTTTTTTTTTTTTTTTTTTTTTGCCATTTTCTATATCAGTTCAAAGAAGAGACTAAAACTTTAATTATAATTCAATTATAATATTTTAATTGAAGTTAATTATTATACTATAGGCTCTATTACAAAACAAGCTCCTATAACGCGGTAAAGTTGCGACTACAGTTTTCATTCCTCGTACAACTGGCTAAATAATGATGTACAATAATTCGCTCTTTTTAAATATAAAATCTGCTTTCAATTAAGCAAACTTTTCCCTTCTTCTATTTGATAGTTTCTTTTTTTTTTTGACTCTAAACATATTCGTATAAATTTTAGTGTTAAAAGGACATTATATGACATTATATGGAAGATTAAGGGATTTCCTCAGTAAACTTCAGAATTTATGGCCTGATGGCCGAATGGCTAGCGCTCTGGCGTTCGGTACCACAGGTATCGGGTTCAAATCCCGGCTTTGCCCATGGGTGTTGTAGTGGTTCGGAATCCACTTTAAACCGTAGGTCCCGGTCCTATTAGGATCGTAGAGCTTTGCGGGGGCATTGTTACTCCGCGTCCATCAAGTTACACGCGCCCCCTGGGTAATGCAAAGTGTGTAACATCGCTGCAGCCCATATGGTGAAGATCACGGTCTATTTGCCAGCTGCATTAGAAGAAAGAAAAAAAAACCTTCAGAATTTATAACTTCCATTACTTTCGCCCATTAGTAACGAATTCATCTTTAATATGTGATTTGAGAAAGCTTAAACTTAAAATAATTATGAACATATAAAAAATCATACAAAATAGAAGCATGACAATAATACTTACAAACATATTTCTATATTATAACAGCATGATTTCGTATAACTCTTAACGTATTAAGAACAGCAAATACCTTTGGCCAAATAATGAAACTTAATTTTCTGATAGTTTCGAAATGTTTTCGAAATGAATTTTTAGAAATTTGCCTGTACTCAATACTCAGAAAACAAATTTCGCCATGTTACAGAGATTTACTAACAAAATTTGTGACTGAAGATAAATTTTCTATTTGTTTTGTGTTAATCAGCAGCGAAAGCTTCTTTGAACAGCTTTCATATTTCTAGAACAGAATGATTGGGAATTAAAGTAAGAAATTTTTTTTTAGTATTGTGTAATGCGCTGTTTAAAAAATTTATTGATTAATGGAATTAATTATTTCCAATGATGCATCTAAAAAATATATGTGTTTTGCATAACGTGCAATAAACTCGTTGGGTTGCGAATAAGTGAAAATAATTGCATGTTCGGTTTTTCAGATTTAAGGAAATGCCTATTCATTTTCTAGAAATGTAAGTATCAACGTGACAGTATGCTTATTATTCATACAAATATAATCTGCTGAGGGAATTATAATTCATTGCGTTTATTTTGAGCAAAGCAATCTGTGAAAATAATAAATTCTAAGTGAAGCGTATGGGTAAATGGTGTGAATCTAAATTTTTGAGAAAAATAGTTAAAATATTAAGACTGAAAGATTACAGAAATTTATGAATTCAAGTAAGAAATATTTAAAATCATTGTCAAATTTCTTTATTTGCAATTTATTTGAAAAAAAAAATATTATAAATTACTAGAATAAACTATCATATGATAAATCTAAACAGTAACAACGTTTGCATAAACATTTATTTAACAATTAATAATTACTTTAAAATAAAGAAAAAATTATTCATTTAACTGGCCAAAAGTTAAATAATGTTTATTTAAAAATTTTAATATAAATTAAGACAACATCATGTATTAAAACAATCAAATTATTATGTAAATAATTTGTCCTGTAAGAATTTACGCAAATTACCCTTACTGAGGTTTAAGAAGAAATTAAAAAAAGAGAAGAAAATTATTTATACTTATGTTTAGAAAAATGTAATGTATTAATGTGTTTTAAGTAGTTCAGATTTAAAATTAGTTCATATATTGTGAAGAAATTTCACTTTCATATTCAGTTAGTCTAAATAAATAACAGTTCCAAAAAAAATCATATTGTGATTTAAAAATTCCGATACAAAACCATTCAGGAATATAGTGCCTTAATCTAGAGTCAATAGTCTATCTAATAGGACAATAGTGCAACAATGACTCATAGTACATTTAGACTTGATACTATAACATTTAAGTATAAAAATGAATTTCTTATATTCCATATGTTTTCATGGTCATGCCTTCAATAGCCACACAATTTTTAGAACCTCACAAAACATTTTTAAAGTTAGTCATAACAAAAAAAAGGATTTTGTGTTTTTTAATTTAATTTTAATTTTCAATAAATTTATCGTGAAAAATTTATTGACTGATCGTTATGTAATTTATTTTTGTTCTATTACGTTTCACAGTATTCTGAAGCAATGCTTGTATTTCATAAATAACCTTTCACGGAATAAAGCAATCATGAAAAATATTTTCAGAAAAGTGTTTTTAAACTCGATGCTTTTAGTTATAATCAGCGTTTAGGTTTGTTTAAGTGAATTTCTACTAATTTCATAAGAACTAATTTTTTAAGTAGTTATAAATAATATATATTTAATAATTAACCAATTTGAAGATTACTAAATTAGACTTAGTATTGTTGAAAATTATAAATAAAATACTTACAGAATGGATAATATTACTACTCATTATTTACTGATTTTTTGAAGCAATATATAATATAAGGCTGAAATAGTCATTTAATTAGTAAATATTTTGAAACTAATAATGTGATGTGTCATTGCCATAAATTTGCTTTCATATAAAGAAGAGAAAAAATTATGAAATATAATATTAAAAAAAAAATTTTAAGGATTTTTATCAAATATCATTCATCAAAAAAATTTACATTTCGAAATTTTGCTGAATGTTTCAGTTAATGTTGTTACTTAGTTATTATTATTTTTTTTTGATGTTGTAATTACGTAATTAATTTGATAATTCAGTAGTGTATACATTCAAACATAAGTTGACGTCAAATACAAAATAAAATATATTATATAGATAAAAATCATATTGGTCATATGTAATACTATATTTATTATGAGGAGTTGAAATCTGCATTAAAAAATGCCCTTTTTAATGCAGCTATAAAGAATTTCAGCCACTTATTTTGAAATATATGGTTTATATAATAAATTTAGTAAGCAATATTTACGGAACATATAAACAATTTCAGAATATTATTTGAAATTGTATGAGTTATCTATAATTTTAGAAGTTATATTATATATAATTATACATAATAAGATATACATTTCTTCTTTATCTTTGATCTATATCAATTATTAAATATTTAGAACTATTATTATTCACAACTGACAAGCAATATTATTTAACTATTCAAACATTATAACTATACAAATTATATTAAATTAAACAGCTATTATAATAATATTACAAAAATAGTAACAATTTTACAAACATAATTAAAACTAAACAAAACACATTAGTATAAGTAACTTCATTCATGTATCTGTCGCGCCATCCTTAATTATTCTTATTATTATGCGAATTACAAAGCCTTTAATTTTTTGAAACATAATCTTTTGCTATGTTTCCCTCTTTTTATCATCTACAGAAATAAAAGATAACTTTTAATATAATTTATGTCGTTATTCAATGTCTAACTTACTGTATTATAACTTTAACTACTGTTTAACAAATTTTAATTTTCAGATTCGAGTGGTAATCTGTCGCCCCATAGCATCATTATCTTCTCATTAATGTAATATACTTGCGTCTGGTATTGCATATAAAAAAAATAATAAAATAGAGGCAGTTTATTTATGTATATAGTTAGATTATCAACATTACGTCGGACTTCTCTATAAATTATAGACTATGGCCTTATGTTTGTCACCCAATAGAGTAACTCGTTGAAATTTATATTATATTATTTATACCGTTGTTATTATTAAAAATTCAGGAGATTTGGACCTGATGTCTTTTACTACTAGTATGGCAGGTATGTAGTACCTTCGGTATTAGCAGGAGGGCCTTCTACATTGTACTACCACAATTTGTAAAGAACGACCTCAAATGTAGTAACTGGAGGATTATCAAACTCCTTTCCCGGTTCAGCGACTTTCCGGACGACAAATTTATTTTGCCTATCTTTGCATAGAAAAGTTATCTTTGGGTATGGCTTCACTGTTGGATTTCGAAACACATTTTCAACTTAAAAACCCAATACAATCAGGAAATTTTACCATCTTAAAAATCATATAGAAATATGGTATAAAATTTGTAATTTGTTCTCCTTTATTCTTGACAGGGGCTATATTAGTACTGATAAAATTCTATAAAATCTGTACTAGTGCTGATAGAAATCTATAAAATCTATGCTAGTGTTGATAGAAATCTGTAAAGTCTCTGCTAGTACTGATAGAATTCTGTAAAAGAATTATGAGTTAAATATTTTAACAACGAGCATCCTCTATCCAATAAATCGACCATTTCCTTTACATTTCGGAACCATAGTGTTGAACGTCCTTTCTTGCGAAAATACTTTATTTGAAATAGATAATCTAGAACTATTGAAATAACCATACATCCATTATTCGAATTATTTCAATATGTTCATCAATATTTCTAACTGCTGTTTTGCTAGAGAATATTTACTAGATCAATTAAACTTTCTAATGGAGAAATCTGTGTTTTCCTTTGCGAAGGTCGCCCCATCTCTATTAACGGACTCACTGCGAGGTGAAGGACAGGCTGGTCGTTAACTGGATCATCTAAATTCTCTTTTATTCGCTCTTTATACTGTTGACCCGGTTCAGTGACTTCTGCACGTTCGTCACATGCATACCAATAAATCTATGGCATTTAATGAAGGTGATCAACTAGCTATTTAGAGATTGGGTCCAGAATTTATTGCAACAGATAAAAAAAAGTCAAGTATATACTTGAAATTATCAGTGGATGTGTTAAAATTTCTCCGGCGGTCTATTCATAGCAAAAGGGAAAGAAAAAAAAGATTATGTTGAGGTGATTTTTCATAAAAATGTCATCCTCGTTGGTTTAAAAAAATTTTACAACAAATATTACATATGTTAGGATTTATATCTGCAGTTGCAGATTCTGAAATTTTTTTTAAAATTAAAATTAGAATTATTCTTTGAAATTTCAGTACTTTTTGAAAAATGTTTTTATTTCACATTTAATCATATTGTTGTGATATGAATCTTACATGTCCATGCTTGAGTTCCATTTTTAAAAATTTAGAAAAAATCGTAATTTTTTTTTTCTGTCTTAGCTTTTGCATTTCTTCCAGTTTCGACTATAAAGTAAATGCGGGTGAAAATAATATACGAAAATGCTAAAAATGACTATTGTTACAGCTCTTAATATTACATAAAAAATAAATTACATAAAATAGAGCATTAATAAAAATTCTCAACAATACCTCATTTTACGCATGAGTGAACTATTGCTTCTAATTGCAAAGAAAATCGTTTAATTTTTGGCTGTAAATTGTGAACTTCTTATAAATTACAAAAAATGGTTAAAACATTGCTTTTCATATAATTAATAAGAAGTGAAAGACAAAAGGAAGCATTAGTAAAAAAACAGTTATATAGAATAAGTAATTATTTTTTAATTTTTCATTATCAATTTCAAACCTTATTTTAAATAGCTTTAATCTGTCATTACAGCAAAAATTTTAAAAATAATAAAAGTTAAATTAAATTTATTGAGATTAAATAAAATTTATTTTGAAAGCTAAGGACAGATTCTGGATGTTAATTTAAATTTGACCCTCAAAATTATTCTCAACTTTGCCGTAAGAACGTTAATTCTATGTATTTCAACTCTTTGACAAGCATTCTAAGTTAATGCGAATCTGCCATTTTAAACAGTTTTTATTAAAATGCTATAAAAGCAGCATTAAAAAAACATATAATAAAACATTTAATAGTCTTAAATAAAACACTTGATAGCCACCTTATAAATTTTTAAATCATGAATCTACTGTTTACAGAAACTTAGAATGTAGGAAATTAAACTCATAACTAATTACATATATGTAACTTTTCACTTGGGCTACATATTCCTTGAAACATTAAACCTTCCTTAATTTTGTTGATTTCCTCGATGTATTTAAGGTTTTTTACCCATTTATATATTTATTTTCATTTGACCTTCAGCTAACTTTTTTCTACGTTTTTGTAGATGCAAGTTTTTTCCATTATAAAAATTTATATTATATATAAGAAATAGAGTGATAAAAAAATGTACATGGGTTTCTAGCCCAGGTTTCTTTCAGTGCTTCAAGCTCTTCACGGAAAGAGACAATTATGATAAAATTTCGATTCGAATATCTTATGAGAGAAAGTAATTAATATACTAGTTATTTAAGTTTGTAATAATTTAAGATATGTAACAATTGGATGTAATTAATTGACTGTTTAAAAACATCTTTATATGAATTATTATATAAGAGACTTTGAAGCTTTATCTAAATCAGTATAACAATTTATTTGGAGGCATCAATGGCTTTAATAGAGGTGTAATTATTTTTTCAAAAAAGATTTTATAAGTTCACGGAATTTGACTTGACTTTTTATGCATCACGAGGTCTATCTTCTTATATACGTGAAGGAAGAAAACAATTAATATTTCGTTAATTAATAATTAAATAATTCGCTAAAATAGGATTAAAAATCTGCATTAAAATAGATAGAAATTTAGATTGGTTTCCACTTTCTCTGAGCTAATGAGATTAGAAAGATATCTTGAATGAGCAGAAAGATATTTTATAAATGATGATAACAGTTAAAAAAGTAGTTTTATTACTCGATTCAACAATAACAGAATTGGTAAAACAATTTATATTTGATAATAAGAAAGCGGAAGGATAGAGAAGCTAATTACAAAAACACATTTTCCTGAGTGGAAATGGAATATGTGTTTAGGCAACACCTAGTTGTTGAAGTAGAAAGTCGAGTAATATTATGAGTTCAAATTTCCTCTACACCAAACAGAAAAGCACGTGAAATCAAGATAAAATTACAAAATTTTTCAAACCTATAATTTACAATATGCACTGAATAAGTTTCGAAATGTTGTTATGATTGCTGCAAGCGGTTTTATTCATTCGACACTAAGTATTACGAAACACTGAAATGAAATCATCAAAAAGGCTATTGCATCAATTTGTTTTGTTAGCAGGATTTTTTTCTCTGGTGTTATTTTACAACACTGATGCTAATATTAACTTTATCTCGATTTAAAAAAAAAAACTTTTTTCTATCGGTACTTGGAAAATTCTTCTTAAGCTCTAATGAATCAAATAATAGCTTTATCATCAAAGAATATGTTGTAAGAGAATTAACACATTTTTTTTGAACGTTTATTATCAAATGCAAGCCCTACTCATCAGTGACAGTGAGATGTAAAGAATGGTATTTCAATTCTGTAGGAATCGGGTGTTTTTTTTTTTTTTTTTTTTTTTTTTTCACTTATTCTCGAAGATAGAGTAAACTCGGTGTAAATTACAACAGATTTTTGTCACTAATCGACCACTTGATTGCTTGGTTGAATTTTCCAGGAAAAATCCGTAACATTTCATAGAATACTTGTTACCAATCGTATACCAATACTTGTTACTCTCCAATATGACACTTAAAAGCTGATATTTACTATTGTAATTTCTCTAGAAAGGGATTTCTCAACACTTATCATTTTTGTTAATGACATTAACACAATAAAGTGATATTTCCCTTGTAAAAATTCCTCAAGTTCAGAAATTTTGTCACTAATATCAAAGAAAATTTCAGTATTCATAAATAATTGCTGGAAATATAAACAGATATAGAAGTTTGAGTTCATTATTTTACTGGGTTTTTTGCTAGAATTAATATCATATTTTTTTATTTTATCTGAGATTTTCATATTTTATTTACATCAATATTTTAAGTAGTGCAATAAAAAATACACTTATAGTTGCCGATATAGTATAACCTCCTTTTTTTACAAGAAATTAAAAACCTCTTCCTTCTAAGCTTCTGGAATTAATTGCAGTTTGATAATCAGTTTTCCTTTCCCAAATTAATAACTGCTTTTCTGTATTAAACCTAACTTAATGGCATTTTAGGAGATTATTGGCTCGAATCCAGCGTCAGATGTTTACTTTTATATCATTTGATATGTCATGTCAGTAAAGGGAAACTTGACATGGAATAAAAGAAGGGATGTTTACTGCGTCGTTTTCTAGTGCAACTATTCGAATAAAATTGTGTTATCATAATATTCAAAGAGCTTTATCATTCGGTAGTTGGAGACATAGCAATGTACTATTAAAGAAAAATAAGTATTTCGAAATTAATATTAAATATAACACTGCAATCATTAGCATATTTCTTTTTAGTCTTATGTACCATTATACATTTTTTAAATACAGTAATTTTATTTAAAAAATGTATTTTCGTTTCTCTCGCTAAGACTGTCAAATGGTTTTTCGTCTATTTTTAATAATTTGATTAAATTTATAAATCACACACACATATATATATATATATATAGATAGATAGATATAGATATCAAATACAGACAAACTCTGCTACGAATATTAATATTTTATTATATCTTTTAAAGGTCATTTGGAATAATACTGTATTATATTGTGGAATATCGTAAAAATTTGTAATCTGCTAAATAAATTTTGCCTCTAGAAAATTCAAACTAGAAAAGAATCTGATTGATAAAAATTTTCAAAAGATACGATTATGTCTTATTTTTATCACAGTTTTGCATAATAATCTGATTCATGTCAAATCAGATTATTTTTGAACTATTATTTTGATTGAAGTTAGCTTTTTTTTTTTTTTTTTAAGATTAAAAACAATTTTTAAGGTCAGTAATTTAATTTTATTGTAAATAATTTCCCTGTTTCACGGAGTTAATAAATCTGAGTTAATTTGTATAAATAGCATAAATAACAGCTTTGCAACTTTAGAACTGCTGTAATTTAAGTATTTATCTTTTTAATTTCCCCGAACATTATTGTTTCAGAAAAATTAATCTATCTATAGTTATAAATATCCAAGTAATATAAAAAAGTATCGTTAAATAAAAATGTTAATATTTATTATTTTAACTAATATTTAATATTTTATTACTAAAGCTTTTGAGGATTTAGAAAAATCTTTTTTAACTAATTAATACATTGGAATTAAATTTCATTTTTTACACTAATTCTGGTAAATCAGTTTACAAGATTACTTGGAAAACACTTTGAATGCAATTTTATTAATATTATTCACACAACAAAAATTAACATTATTCTCTTTCGTATAGAATTGAATTAAGTAAAAAATCAACTAAATTAAGATGTATACTAGCTTTGAAAATTAACTAGGTTGAATGCATGTTAAAAAAAGGCATTGTGAATTTAACTTAATATTACATGCGATTTAGCCATTATGTATTACTTATTGATCTAGATCAATAAGTAATATATAATTAAGGAAATTCATTTCATTAAGCAAAAAAGGTAAAAATAATGAAGTTTGGTGCGCAATGAAAAAAAATCACAATTGCTAAATGAAATAAAAAGTAAATATAAATAACAAAAATATTTGAGGCATAAATTTCAGCCTATTTGTGACATTTACTAATCGCAAAAATTTGTTTAGAAAGAATTTCTGACATTTATTTGCCAATTCACATGCTGTGAGATAAAAAAAAATTGACCTGAAACAGTCAAAAAAATTCAAAAGAGCCAACGAGATCAAAAAAGAATTTTGAAAAAAGTAGAACAAATAAGCATGGTTTAAAAAAATTGCATTTACCTGCATTCTTTCAAAAGCTGTTAGATGTATTTATTATTATTATTATTATTTTTTTGAAAAAAACAATTGTTTCGAAATGAGTTTTCGATGCTAACTTCAAAAACGATATTCATATTTTTGAATCACGTCAGAAGTCTTTTCAGATAATGTTTCAAGATACTGATGAGAAAATCATGCAATGTTACAAAGTGAAAAGGAGATAAAGAAAAATATGCTGCCTCATCTAAAACATTATTAATTACAAAAAAAATTATAAATATACAAAATATATGCATGTATAAAATTTTGTTGGAAATTTCAAAATTGTTTTTAGTATGTGGCGGAAATATCAAAATTGTTTTTAGTATGTACCAGGAATTTTCTCTTTGTTGAATTACTATATGCCTCGTTGCACTTTTTTAATAAATTCTCATTTCAATATCAAACAATAATTTTTGAATCATACTTTTCAAATTTCCTTATATAAGTGTTAAAAATAATGGAAATAATTAAATACACAATTTAAAATTATATTAGCAATTTAAGCACCAAAAGCAATGCAGAGCAGAGCACTGATTGTATAAGATTTAATGGATTATTTCACTCTCATCTTTAATTAGGTTTAGTTCTTCATTTTTTTTTATAATTTGTTTGATTTTTTTCGTGTTATTTTTATTCTGCATATTAGTTTATAGTTTTTGAGTGAAGTAAAATTTTCTTTGAATTATTCGTGCAATATCTTTTTCATATCAAACACTTCTTCCAACTTTAAGCATCGTATTAGGGTTTTTATTTAAATTCAGGTTTTTCTTTTTTCTAATAGATATTGTGAAATTCAACTTCGTTAATAATGGAAGTTTTAACAACTTCCTTGTATAATCATTTCTTAGAACTAATATTTAAAAAACTGGGTTACACAAATAAAACAATACGATAAAATAATAAAAATAAAAAATAATAGAAAAAAGTTGCTTCAAATTGTTGAAATTTCTCAAGCCATAAATAACTAGTTAAGGATTTAAGAAGGTCTAAAAAATGTTATAGGCGATAAATGATTTGTAAAAGGCTAAATCATCTAAATAAAAAAAATGTAAAGATATTATCTACTTAAAGGAAAGACATAACAAATAATCATTAGATTTGATCATTATTAATCGTAATTATTATTATTTCCTGAAGTAAAACCTTATAAAAAATAGTTACGGACATGTTTTATAATAAATAATAATTAAAACTTGATTGAAATTTAAAAACTTTTAAATTTCAGTTTTATTTTGGTATAACCTTAATCTATTTTTTGTATATATAAATATATTTATTAATGACTAATGGTGTGCAATTCTATTAATATTGTGCAATAACTTCAGCTCTCCGCATGCATAAAAATTATATTGATCTTTTTTCAGCGTATATAAGTGTTTGTTCATTCGTATTCATTTATATTAAACGCTTATAAAAAGAAAAATCTTATGAATTTTAATTCATTAAATATATATGCTAAAAGGCAGAATTATGCTTAATGCTTTTTGCACTATAATTCTTGAATAAAAAAAAGTATCCTACCTTAGCAATAGAAACTACCGAATCTCTACTTTTAGCACCCTTGAAGATTATCATTTCATTTCTGAATCTCCAAAAGAATCTTTCAGACAATTTTATAAATTAAATTTGCTTTCAACAGTGTGTAATAGCTCCTTCCTTCCTTCTGCTTTGTATAGCGAGATGAAGAGAAGCTTGGCAAGTAAGGCATTGCAACTATTGCTCAAGATGTGAAGGATGCCTATTGCACAGAGAATCTTTGTACATATCGCAATTCCCGGCGACTCTCCCGCGCTGTATCAATGCGCTATCGATTAGGAGCCATCTAAAAATAGAAACTGGAATTCTGGAAGTGCTGCCTCGCGGGAGTGAAGAATTGCAGCTCTCCAAAAAATGACTAAAACATTTTGCATACTTAAAAAATATTTGTCTTGAAATTGACCCTATGGAAAGAGAGTGAGTTTTGCAATCAAATAAAATATAAGAGATAGAAAGAGTGGGGCAAAATCAATGCATACATTTTCAAATAAAAAGTGAGTGTTCTGGCTGCGTCTAGCACCTAAAAAGTTCTAAAAATAGATTTACTGGCTTGCAAAATTTTAGAATCCCATACCAGTCAACAAAGCAATAACGTGTTATAGCTTTGCACGTCTTACTTAGGTGCCTTTCATTAAATTTTATACAAGAAACTATTTTATTTTATTGTGCAATCTTCATGAAAGTGTTTCTTAAATTTTGCGATCTTATAAGCGGATTTCATTATCTTTCTACTGTTTTTAGTAATTGTTGATTATTAGCTGCAAAAGAAATGTAATACCTCTTTAAAACAAAGAAACATTTTGTCGATAGTTTTCTATATCAATTTACAAGTAAAGATATTGAAAACAATGATGTCTCTAGGATTAAATTACGGAAACAATTGAGAGATTGTTGCTATAGATAAATAAAATATCATTGATGCATCTATTATGCACTCTTTATTAGGAAAAATGAGTGACTGATGGAATTTAAACATCTAGCATAGGAACTCATGCAAAGTTCTTTATGTAACTAAATTTATATAGTAACAAAGAGTATTATTCATATTTTAATTGTAAAATTTCAACAAATTAAAATCATTAACATTTTCAAATCTTTCTTTAGTACAGGCAATAATTAAAATTAATTAAAAGTATATTAATTCATATATTTCCTTTGAGTGTTTTCTTAATATTAATTCATGCTTTTCCATCTTATATATTAAGAATTAATAAGTCTTTATTAATTTCTTAAATAAAAAGTATTTTTCCAAAAGTTTTAAAAATCATTTTTAAAAATCTTCTGAATTTCTATCTGTTGGTTGGAAGGTATGTTTCTTGGATAATTTTAATTTATTGTGTAATTATTTAATGGAATGAGTGTACTAATTACACTGATAAATAAAAAATAAAATTTCTATTATCACTTTTTAAAATGGGATCTGTATACATTTATTATCTCTAAATCTTTATAAGACATCCCAATTGTCATTTTTAAGAGAGGTAGTTTTACTAAAAATGTATATGCGTTGAATTAAGTAAAAGATTGATATATTCAATTACAAAACTACATGAAAATGAAGATGTAGAAACAATATTATTTTTCGGTATCCTATTAACAAATCAATCAAGTATCTTGCAAAAACATTTTTTGTTGCTATTTAGTGTCTCTCTCGACCAGCAATAACCACTAACATGTTTTTATTCTATTTGCTTTATATATTTCTCATTTGAGCTACGTCCTAGCTGAGTCTTTCTACACGTTCATCAGAAACTGCTTCCATATTACCTGAGAACCAAATATGAATGTAGGAAATGAGCTTTTAAAGATATATTGCATTTCAAAACTCTAGATGGGAAAAGCAAGTTTCCGACAACTTCTTCATAATTTCCAGACTTTTTATTTCCCAAAGAATTTTTATTTATGTTTTCAGAAACATCCCGGCCTTTTATTCTATAAAGTAATAAAAAATATTTCTGCAACTATTTCGCAAACATTATTTTTTAATTCTGATGCCCTCATCTGCTGATAATATGTGTTTATATTTAGCACGACCCATGAATTATATACATCCATATATATTATTAAAAAGGATGTTCAGATAATATCCTTAATTGACATTAAGTTTACATTGTTTATTAGGAAATATTTTTATAAAAATCATTCGTATCAAATTAATATTATTTTGATAATGAATAGAATTAATTTAAAAATGTCTTTGCATTAATTAAAGAATGTTAAATAAACAAAACTCAATGCAAATATTTACCACCTTTTTGAAAAAGATATCTCATTGAAAAAAATTTTAATGAATTTTAATTTAAATCATGCATGGCTTCTTATTTTAAATTCCTTCAATTTCACCAATCACTCATTTCTTTCTATTTATGATTATATATACGTCTAAATTCTGTTGGGACTACTTATGTCATCTTCTGTCTTGCAAGAATATTTTTATTTTATCACAATCTATTTAAACAAATTTAATCTATGCAAAACAATTTTCGGTTTTAAACAATAATATAAATACAGCTGCTGAAATAACTACCGATTTTATTTTATTATTCATAATATTCCATTATATAAATCAATTTAATATGGAAAATACATATTATTTCTACAGTTAAAAAGTAATCTCAAAATCGAACAACAATTTTATTGTTGACCATATAAGCTATTTCAGATTCTTTATGATTGTAAAAAAACAGTAGAATTATTTTAAGAGATTCTCAAAATTAGCTCCAGTTTTATTCTTGAAAATTAATAGATGATTAAATAATCTCTACACATACCAATGAAGAGTTTGACAGAAGTTAATGCAATGGCATTGGTCTATATTTCCATGAATACAAGCCATTTTGAATACTAGAAAATCATATATTTTCTAAAAGCTGATGATAAAAATATTTATTCTAGAAATTTTAAAACAAAAAAAAATTCTCTAATATACTAAAGTAACAGTAACAGTAACAATCCTTTTATCTATATTAAAGAAAATTGTCAAATCAATAAATATATTGAGAATTGTATTACTATCACTTTTGTGATTAATACATTTTTTTCTACTATTCGATCAAAACAGTACCGATAAAATATTATAAAATATTACCACCTATTTTAGAGATCAGTTTTTGTATTTTATGGAAAAAATATACATATCGCCACAAAGAATTCAATTTTTCATACATATTTTTATGTAAGATAAATCATTTTAAACTGTTTTGAACTTTTATAGAATAAATAATTCTGAAATCATTATTGTCAATTATGATTTTGGTAATACAAAATCATCTCTTATAATGTGCTACGGGTACTTGTGTCGCAAGAATTCATTGAGTGATTTTGAATTTTCTAGTTTGCAATTAACTTCAAACAGTCGTATTTTTTTACTGCATTTAACTTTCTTTATTTGTATTTAACAATATCCTGAGTCATTCAATGAGTAATGCTGTGCTCTAGTTCCTGTTCAACGTTAATGTATAACTTCCTATTTTGTGAAATTGAATTGATGTATTTTGTTTTACTATATTTATGCTGATCCATTTTTATAAAATATTCCTTTTGCGCTTTAAAATTTGAGGTAAGGGTTTCGCAAATATTAAAATAAATGTTTTACTTTAATTTTGTAATCTTTGCATATGTTTTGCAATAACATTTATGTAAATATTTGTAAGCATAAAATGTCTTTATAATCTAGGGTCATCAGTCACTATAAGCTGTTATTTCATGTTACCATTATTACAAGCATCGAAACTCTACATTAAAACATATAGCACTAGGTCCCAGGGTTTTTTTCCATTATATGTCCTTCCTCGAATGATAGATTTGACATCCTGGTATTTCGTAATTCCCAGGTTTCTATAATATATATATACAGAAATCACAACCAATTAGAAAAAGATCAGAAAATCAATCTTATTATTTACAAATTATATCAATATTGTGAATCTGGATTTACCAAGAATTAGGTAGATCCAAAAGTATTAATTTATGCTTTATGAAAGACTAGATTTTAAAGTTTATCGAAGTTATGGTTCAAATTCTCTGTCTAAAATGCAGGAATTCAATGTGATAATCCGATTGATGGCTTATCATCGATACCAAAAGCATCATAATAAAATCAGTAAAAGAATAAATGGAGTAATATATTGGTTATTTTTAGACTGAAAATTTAGGTATTGGGATCAGCTTAAAAAGATAAAAGCTCATAAGTATCATAAGTAGTATTAACAAAATAAGAGGGGTTAGAGAACCCATCAACACAATCATATATAGAACCCAAGATAGTGTTCAATGAGTGTCAGAAAAGAGTAAAGCATATAAATGTTCAACTTAATAGTGAAAGGAAAGATAAATAATAAAATAAGATGTTATAAAGAATATAAGGATTTCAATTTGTCATTCAAGATAACTATTCTACTGAAAGGGTATTCAAAATGATTTTGTCAGTAATTAAGAATAAAATATTGCTTTTTATAAACTTACAAGAGACAAATCAACATATGACGTTCGATAGTTTAATAACTCCAGAAAACGTAAAAGAAGTAAAAATATAAGCTACAGAAATAAGCAGAATTAAATCTCAAAATATCGATAAAAACAAATAATACTAACACAGTGCATGGTTTCTTTTTAATCCAGTATTAGAAAAAAAAATACTATGTAAGAAAATTTTGAAAGTAATGAAAACTCATAAAATGAAATAAAATATAGCCTTTGTCATAAAAATTATACAATGTCAGACTATCTGTTGTAAAACGGTATAAAGGACATAAAAAGCTACTTTTCTGTATATAATGCATTACTTTCTTCAATGCCTTAAAAACTCTATTTGTGTGCAATCATGATTTTCTGAATAATTAATTTACTTATTTAGTTTATACTACTTATACTTCTTCTGTTTATTCTACTTATACTACTTCTTCTTCTGTTCTTAGTTGTTTTGGCTGTCTTTTAATAAAGACAGCCAAAATAAGTTTTTAAATTAATTATTTAGTAAAGTATTAACTTAAGTACAGAAATCCTTTTATTAAGAAAAAAGTAATCAGATCCAAACACAATAAAATATAATACACTATGTAATACAATTCACAATTTGAATATTTTAATGTTATTCCTATTTTTATCTCTTATTAATAAATTTAAAATAATGTGAACTTAATAATAAATAAAATAATTATTTGTTTTTATATATTTTATTCCTTAATAATAATGTACATGAGCTATAACTTTATCCTATTCTGAATGCATTAAATAAATTATAGATATCGATAAAGAGTAGATAAGAAAATCAATAAAAGTGGATATTCTTCGGTAAAAGAATATAATAGAAATTTATTTTTATAAATAGAATATAAACAAATGAAAAATATATTACAATTTTAAAGTATAACTTATAATTCATTTTTTTTAATTTTAAAACTATTATCTAATATGCAAAATAATTAATTACTAGAAATTGAATGGATTGAGGAAATGCAAAATGGTATAAAACACAAAACTCATCCTAAAACACTTTTTGCGCATTTAATGTTAGAATTTAATCTTTCTCAAAAATGATAGAGCAAAGGAATTAGCATCTAATTATAACAAAATGTGAAAAACGAGTTTAATTTTTTTCATTGACTTTGAAAATATTTCTATGTTTAAAAAAAAATAATAATTAAAATTAAAATTAGTGCCACTTTTGTATTAGAGGGCGCATTTCTATTCCCTTTTCATTACCCATTTTTATGAAAAAAATTCCAGCCCATAGAAACTGTCGACCCTCAATAAACCAAGGTTTAACTATTGATAAAGTTCAAAGACCTTAATGTTCTTCCTTTACATACTTTCTTAAACTCCCTGTCATCAAGAATTTCCCATTTCAGTTAAAAACCATTTAATTTGCTTTAAATGACCGTTAATAAAACAAGTTTCTATCTCTTACAGCTCGTGCTCCAACTGTAGTGGTTTATTGAGAAACCGATCAGTTACTTAGTGATAAGGGGGCCGTCACTCATTCCAACGCTGCTAAAGCAACCCGAGCCCTTTCTTCCCTGTCATCAAGAATTTCCCATTTCAGTTAAAAACCATTTAATTTGCTTTAAATGACCGTTAATAAAACAAGTTTCTATCTCTTACAGCGCGTGCTCCAACTGTAGTGGTTTATTGAGAAACCGATCAGTTACTTAGTGATAAGGGGGCCGTCACTCATTCCAACGCTGCTAAAGCAACCCGAGCCACTTTCAACGACGTCTTTACGTTCTCTTCTGTTTTCTTTCTTCCTATTTTGTTTTTGTTAATACGGGCAAATGAAACATTATCTTCCACTTATTTTTTTATTTTAAAAATACGCTTTTTACCGTTTTGTGTTTCTAAGATAACTAACCATTCCTAACTGAAATTATGTGAAAACAAACAGTTTTATACTAAATAAGAGGCTATGATTTTATATTAAATCAAAGCTATCAAAACAAACAGTTTTATACTAAATAAAAGGCTATAAAACAAACAGTTTAATACTAAATGAGAGGCTATGGTTTTATATTTAATAAAAGGTTATCAAAACAAACAGTTTTATACTAAATAAAAGGCTATCAAAACAAACAGTTTTATACTAAATAAAAGGCTATCAAAATAAACAGTTTTCTACTAAATAAAAGGCTATGATTTTCTACTAAATAAAAGGCTATCAAAACAAATAGTTTTATACTAAATAAAAAGCTATGAAATCTGTATTAGGAATGCAGTGAAGGAAATCAAATTAGGGTTATTTCATTAGCTACTAAAGTAAACGTTTTATTAATTATCCTAATAAATGAGAAAAAGATCACCAGAGAACAACGTGTTCTACGAATTCTATTTCCTAAAAGCACGCCTAATTTATCCATCTACAAATATGTTTATGATCGTAATCTAAGAATTTTTTTTTTTTAACTTTCGTTATGAGAAGAAATACATTTCATATAATCGGGTTATGAAATAAAAGACTAATCGAATTTTAAGTGAAAAAAAATGTCAAACTAATATTATATTTTGATTACAATATAAATTAAACATATAGTTAAAAACGAAAGTTATTTAAAATAATTAAAAATTTTCCTGTATTTGTGTAAAGTGAATTTTAAAACCTTTTTAGTATATGAAAAAAGAGAATATTTTTGAAAACAATATATCTGGAATAGATGTATTTATTATTTTATCATCGAAATAAATAAAAATAAAAAGCAATTAAAACAAAAATAAAAAGCACCATATTTATTTATGTAAAAATTGTACTTCAATTTTCTTCTTTGGCAGCTGTGTTCAAAAGTGGGCTTTTAGGTTGAATAGAAGATATCTAATGCAATCTATCTAATTATATGTGCTATCAATGCTATCTTATCTTATATGTGAACGTAAAATGAAACCCTTGGCATGATTTACATGAAATAGAACAAGCAAAGCAAAACGTACTCTAGTTTTCTTATTTATTACTTTGAAAAAAAATGTTTCTAACAGAAAACTTAAATTTCTGAAATTAATACTTTTTCTTTTCTTATATTTTGTATTTAACATATTTTGTCTTTTTAAAGACTTTTTCAATATTTTTAAGCATTTAATTTCAAGTTACAACCTTTTGAAATGCCTTTACCTATATAAATTGTACCGAATAGTTCCGTGATACGAAAAATTAAATAGTAATGTAAATGCTTAATTCATTTATTATAGTTTCATTTGCAATCAATCAGCATAAAAATACTTTTAAATATGAATTGTATTTTTCTAGCTTGACATGATTAATTTTCTAACTAAACATGATATCAGTATATTTACATTGGGGACCCGATTGCCAAGGGCACAAGGTTTGAGTCCCTGCAGTGCCATGTATGTTTGTAGTGGTTTGTAATCCCCTTTAAACTGTAGATCCCGGCCTAATGTGACTGTAGGACGTTGGGCGTAGGGCTGACATCCCAACCCCGTAAAAAGAAAACATTTCCTGTCTCGAAATCTGCCAATAGGCAGACGGCCTTGGCCCACCATGGGCTGTTACGCCAATGAAGAAGATATGCGTATTATTCTTAATAACTGAGGAACTATAACCATATTAAATGTAAAGCATTCAGTTTAAATTTAAAAAGCAAATGAATATGATGCTAAATAAGAAATAATTTTTGTGATGACTTAATACAAAACATCTTGTTACAAAAATGATATTACTAAAGTATAAACAGGTAGTACAAAAAATATATTCTTTACACGTCTCCTAATCTCTTCTAACAATTAAAGACATTTAAGGCAACAATTTAAATAAGTTTCCTTTAAATCATTCAAATTAGTGATATCAATTGAAATACAATACATTCCTAGATAAGGGATTTGGCAAAGAAAACATTGTGTCACATTTTGAGGGTCAATCAAGATACCTGAAGGGATCTTAAGGGGATCCAATAGACCCTGATAAAACTTGTTTTTATCAGCGAAATAATAAACAGATCAGCATAGTTCCGTTTCCCCTCATCATGGAGCCCTACAAGAAAATGTTCGTGTTTTATTTTGCTGAAAATTCCTGTTTAATAATTGCAAGAAAAATCTAAAACTGCATCGATTATCTTCAATTAGTAAGTAATCTTTGCACTTAATTAAATCTTTCTTCTTTTAAACTGACTTTGAAGGTAAACTCATGAGTTGATTGATTTTAGAATCTCAGAGGAAGCTTAAAGATTATTTAAAACTAAGCAAAGTTAATAAATAAAATTTATTTGAATGAGCTTCAGATAATTCTTTATTTAAAATAAAGATAGCTATGTAATTCTGTATTTTGAAGAAATGTACGTTAATTTTCTTTATACTGAGTAAATTATACATTTTTAAAATAATATATAAAGCATTTCTTTTTAAAATTATTTATTATTTGCAAAAATTATTATTAACTGTTGAAATTGTGAAAATTGTAATATTTTTATTATCAGTTGCCAAACTAATTGATATTCTGTACCTTCTTTAGCATATCACTGTCCTATGCATTCCTATGCATACCTTCTGTAGCATTCAATGTCCTATGCATTCCTATGCATACCTTCTGTAGCATTCGATGTCCTATGCATCCTCAATAATTGTTTATTTTTAGTCTTTATAGATTTAAACTCAAAAGTTGGAAGAATTTAATCTAAATTAAGCTCTGAAACTAGAAGTTTTAATTCCATTGCTTTTCTTAAGGACCGCTGCATCATAGGTCAGTTTAATTTTAAAACTTCATATGACATCATAACTAAGACTTGCATAACATAGGTAAGACTTTCATATCATAGCTAAGATTTTCATATTTTAATGGAGGATTAAAACATAGTGTATGAGCCCATTCTAGTTTACTAAAAAATATTTAAATATTATAAACATATTTTATTCAATGCATTCTAGTTTATTGCAATTTAAAATACTAGAAATTTTCTTAATAACGCGTTAGTCTACATGCAGAGTCAATATCTACTAACTAACTACTATTAGTTATTAGCCTCCAAAGACGAGTCCCAAACTCGTTGTCTATCAAAGAATACTTTTTCAAAAATTCCTTACTTGTGTTATAAAATTGTCAAAAGCATGTTCCATTTTAAATTTGCATTCGTGAAATTTGTTGTGATTATTGCTAGATAATACATACTTGTTTAAATCAACATATATATAAAGCATTTCCAAGCAGGAATATTAGAAAAACGATAAATAGGAACCGTTTAATTAATCGTTTTTACACTTAATCCAAATTCAGACTAGATATATCAAGACTTATTAAATGAATGTAATATCATACATAAAATCCATAAATACATCAAATCGTAAATACAAAACACAGTAAAAAATTATATATATAAATAGCAAATCAAAAATCAAGCAATTACAGCAATAGATGTTCGCAATGGGTGGTTCGTGAATAATGTTCGCTTGCAATTCAAAATACAATCATGAAAATTTTTAAATATTGGAAGTGCATATTACTCAAGTTTTCCATGTAAATAATGCAGATGTATAAACCAATATCAAACAATCGATGAAAGATTTTTCCACCCAATATTTCACCATTGTTATATTTTACTTAAATATTTTTCAAATTCCATAAATTTACTTTTAAAATTGAAATGAGAATTATTAGCCACAAATACAAAATCTGGCTATAATTTTTTTAATTAATCAAAACAATACTCTAAAATATATTCAAAATTTATTTTTTATTCTTTCATTCAATTTATAATGCAAAATTAATTTTAATTATCTTTTTTTCTCAAAACATTTCTTTAAAAAGTCTCAAAATTTGTTAGCTAGTATATAATACGAGATTTAATGCAACTTTTTGCCTCATTTTTTATTTTTATTTTAAAGTATATTTGATGGTAAAATTAATTTAAGTATCTTAAGTTTTTTATTCGGCAAGTAAATCAATTTTCTTAAATTAATAAATTAGTAAACAGTTACAAAATTTATACATCAGAGAATTTTATCACTTAATTTGCAAATGTCTTAATCGTACTTTAAAACGGGACAATTTGCTTTTCGAGAAAAATTTAAAAATTCAAATTTAAATTTTCGATAAATTACTTTCGAATCTATTGAATTGTTACAATTGTTGGTGGAGGGGATTTTCAATGAATTATCATTAATGAAATTAGTTTATATACATTTTACATCACAATTTATCATTATATTTTAAATTATCACCTTATTTACTATACTTTCTTATTAGCAATTATTTTTTTTCCAATCATTTAAAAAATAGGAAGTTATAGAAAAATCAGCGAATTCATAACGAAAATAAAATGATATATATTTTTTAATTCTTAATGCTGTTAAATCTTTCAAATTTGAATTCTGAGTATAATAACCTTTTTAAAAACTCAAGAAGATTGTAATAACATCTGTTAAATCCATGATAATTGTTAATTGATCTTTTAATTGAACCTTTAAGTAAAGTGATGTTATGTTTTATTTTTTCCTAATCATTTTAATCCATACAAAAACATGTATATATCGCTGTCAGTGGTATATTCTAGAGTTTATTATTCTTATTATTCAATTTCCTACACAAACATCTAACTCTTGATACATGAATAACAAAAATATAATTAAAAAAAGAATAATAGCTTTGAGAGATCCGAGTAGATGCAATTTTCCCTTCTTAGATCTTTAAATAATTAATTATATAACTAGAACACCCCTTAAGATTATGAACTATTTAAGACGAATTTTTTCCGGATATCTTATCCCTGTACCAAAAGCTCTCTTCATCAAGTGAAGAAAGAAGATTTATGTAAGAAAATCTGAAAACAAAATATCATCATTGCAACTATGGAAACTTTATTTCTTTTCAGTTAGTGCATTTTTAAATCGCAGTAACATCCTATCGTGAAAAATAAGAATTTCTCAAACTATACCGATTATTTTTCCTGCACTGAATTTTATTAGAATTTAAAAGTACACTCATATAATTTCTTCATCTATTTCCAATAAATACTTTGTATTTATAAATAATCAATAGAAGCAATATAAAATATAAATAAATTGATGGTGTATACATTTTAAAAACATGTCAAACTTTAACAAAGCAAATATTTGCATTTTATATCTTTTAGAATCTACAGTGAAAACAAATTTCGACATCAAAGCATCATACGGAAAGTAAATAGAAATGGCTTTTCTTGATAAATTTATGTGAAATATTATTTGAACTTAAAATAGCAGAAGGGAAACGCAGTTAATCTGAAAATCACTTAAAAATTTAAACTTAGAAATGTAAACACGCGAAATGATGAAAATGAAAATAAATTTGAAATATATTTTCGTTATAATAATTCATATTTTATTTTCCTTTAAATACACATGACATAAATTTTTAAAAGGAACTTAATTTTTTACTTCTCAAAATTTTTGAAATAAAATAACATTAGCAAATATAAGTGAAAAATAATTTAACTTTCTGTACTGCAATACATTTTCTTTCCAGTAAAATGTTAAAATTTCTTTTTTCTGAAATAGACATTCTTTTTTTCTTCTATTTAATTTTATTGCTATTTATCACTCTTAGCATTATATTTTGCATTTCAGTTTATCTTATTGAAAAGAATTTTTTTCAGGAATATTTTAAGAAACAAACATTTTAAAAGCCTCAAAGGTCATTAATAAAAAAGCTATAAATTCTTTTTTAGCATAATGATAACTGGACCACACAAAAAAATTCCTCATGCAATTATTATTATTTTTTTTTTTTTTTGTCATAAGTTTTACAGTAATATCTATTGAAACAAATCTTTAAAATATAAGAGACTAAATTGAGAAAAAATCTTTCTTAAAAAGTTGAGCATGAGAAGAATGTTTTAATTGAGTAACGTCTGTATTTTTCCTAAAATTTAATAACATCATTTGGATCTATCAGTATTAATTTGTATTTTTTTTTTTGGGGGGGGGGGTTCTGTCTTTTCGCATCCACTTTCGCCCCTTCTATGATTAGTCATTTGGTTGCGCATAAATAAAGGATATTTAAGGTGCAAATAGTGAACTGTATAACTGAGCTATATAATTTAAACGCATAACTTTATAAAGATTCCCAACCCACAGAAGTAATTTGGTGAGTACAAACTTTGTTTTAAAAAATATTAATTTTATATTAAAATGCTTAGCAGAATAAATAAGAGGTAAATAGTTACTACATATTCCCACAGTCTGTACTAGCATTTTTTGTTCTTTTGTTATTTTCCTTACGAAATTAAAATTTATTAATGAAACAATTTAAAATGTATTTCTTTTTCAAAAATTATTTCTTTTAAAGGAAATAAATTTTCTTTCATAAATGATAATAACAGTGATTTTATATGAATAAATGTGGTAAAATTTTCAAAATCAGGGTAACAATTTATGGAAAACTTATTATAAATATGCACTCATATTTATGTTTATTAATTGAAAAATTATTATATTCACACTAAAACATCCTAATAAATGTTTAATGTAATTTAAAAACGAATATTTAAGATTTCATTGTTAATAATAAAATTCTGAAAACAAAATTTGATTCTAAATTATGCAAACAACTCATTAACAAAACAAAGCATTAGCACATATATTTATGATCAATTATATGTATTTCTGAACCAAATCAGTTATTTCCATATTATTATTCTATATTTCATGAGATTCTTTTTTTAAATTTTCAAAAAAAAAAAAAAATTAAACTAAATCCATTACTTTTCTGTCAAACTAAAACAAAAAATTTTTGAATTTAATTCACTTCTAATATTGAATGAACCGATATTCATACACATTTTATAAACTTTGTGTTTTTAATCACTAAAGAAGAAGTACTATTCATAAAAAAATGATCGAAAATCGTTTTAACAGAGCACAAATATTTGCAATCATAATTTTAATTTTTACATCACAAAACTTTATAAAGATGGAAATCGTTTTCTGTTAGTAAAGGCTTTGTACTTTTATCAGAAAAATTATAACAATTTAGCTAAAAGACCATGACAAAAATGCTGATTTAAAACTCGATAGAATAACAGTTTTAAAACAGCCAAAGACATTCATCACATTCCATCCTTTAAAACTTTCTCATGGGGACTTTTTTATTTTTAATTAGTGCATTGGAACTAGAACACCTTTAATATCTAAATAAAACTACATTATTTAAACTATTTTTAAATCATGAAGTATCAAGAAACAATATTTTTGTGTTTGACATAGTTATCTTTTAACTGTATTTTCTATTGAAATACAAAGACTTCAAATCACTCATCACAAAGCTTGAAACAACAAAACTATATTATATTATTACTATATATATTATTATATTATTACTATTTCTATAAAAAAAAGAAAAATAGCATCTTAGAACTTCACTATTCAATGATTCTTGGAATATCAGTATTATTACTATTTCAGTTTAATTGAAAGGATTATACTAGAAATTCCCAGACCTTTTAATACAGAAGAAATGTGACTCGCATTCGATAATTAATCAGGGGACATTTTAGAAATAATTGTCAATTTCTACTTTTTTAAACCACGTTTGAAATATTGTATATAAAACAACAATAGAAGTTTATGTCTCT
>BPLQ01003277.1:879025-932474 GCA_021605075.1 Caerostris darwini
TGTTCAAGTTATTCATGTGAAGAGGTTTTGACGTGATGATGACCGCACGACAGGAATTAACAGACTTTGAACGCGGAATGTTAGTTGGAGCTAGACGCATGCGTCATGCCATTTCGGAAATCGTTAGGGAATTCAACATTCCCAGATCCACTGTGTCAAGAGTGTGCCGAGAGTATGAAATTTCAGGCATAACATCCCACCATGGACAGCGCAGTGGTCGACCGCCTGCACTTAACGACCGAGACCGGCGACGTCTGCAAAGAGTCGTAAATTCTAACAGACAAGCAACACTGCGTCAAATAACCGCAGAAATCAATGTGGGACGTACATGGGACTTGTCTGTTAGAACTGTGCGGAGAAATTTGGCTTTCTTGGGCTATTCCAGCAGAAGACCGACTCGAGTGCCTTTACTGACAGAACGACATCGCTTGCAGCGACTCTCGTGGGCACGTGAGCATATCGGTTGGTCCCTAGATGAATGGAAAACCGTGGCCTGGTCCGATGAGTCACGATTTCAGTTGGTAAGAGCTGATGGTAGGGTTCGAGTGTGGCGCAGACCCCACGAAGCCATGGACCCAAACTGTCAGCAAGGCACTGTTCAAGCTGGTGGTGGCTCCGTAATGGTGTGGGCTGTTTTTTCATGGCATGGACTTGGTCCTCTGGTGCGACTGGACCGAACATTGACTGGAAATGCTTATGTTCAGCTACTTGGAGATCACTTGCAGCCATTCATGGACTTCATGTACCCAAACAACGATGGGATTTTTATGGATGACAATGCGCCATGTCACCGGGCCACAACTGTTCGCGATTGGTTGAAAAACATTCTGGACAATTCCAACGAATGATCTGGCCACCTAGATCGCCCGACATGAATCCCATCGAGCATTTATGGGACATTATGGAGAGGTCTGTTCGTGCCCAAAATCCTGCACCATCAACGCTTTCACAATTATGGACGTCTATCGAGACAGCATGGCTCAATATTCCTGCAGAAGACTTCCAACGACTTGTTGAGTCCATGCCACGTCGAGTTGCTGCACTTCGCGGGGCGAAAGGAGGGCCGACACGATATTAAGAGGTATCCCATGACTTTTGTCACTTCAGTGTATATGTACATATCATTATTTCAAATTCTGGAGCTGCAGATCACTATTTTTATTCCTCTTATTATAATAGTACAAAACATTTTATATTTGTAGAATTTGCTATTTTAAAACTCTAGTATATAAAAAGAGAATTTCAATTTGTATATACGGACATTTTATTTCATCATCTATGGGTCACATTTAGAAACATGTGTTTTTAACAAATGTGTGTTAGTAATTGAAATGTAGAAAAACATTTTCATTAGACTTTTTGACATTCAGTTGTATTAAAAATAATACGTAGGACTTTGAATTAAAAAAAAACTAGAATAGAAGAAAGTGAAATTTAGTATTACTATTTCATGCAATTATTTATAAAATTACTGTATTCGGAATAAATATAAGATTGTTATATATTTTTTAATTGGAATGAGACATTATTTAATTAGAAAATTTAGTCTGCCTGATATTAAAACACTTAATATATAAATTGAAAGTGCTTAAAATATAAATAAAAAACATCTAATTTTAATAAAAAATTTTACATCATTAGTTATTGAACTGTAATTTTTGTTTTAAATCAAATATTTTATGTAATTGGATTTTAATAATTAACTTATTAGAATAAAAATAATGAAATGTAACGTATCATACAAATAAATATTGTATTATTGGAAATTTTCCAGAAATGTTTGTAAAGTATTAACAGCTCATTTTGTAAAATAATCATGTATTTGTTAATGAATGCATGCAAAGCATTTTTTAATAAGTTTTTAAAAACTTGTTAGTATAAATTTTTGCATCTTAAAAATAGATAAGAATATCTGTTAAAAGAATTTTAAACACTGTTTGAGGACAAAGAAATCTGCTGTACGGAATGATATATTTGTGTCTATTACAACCGTTTATGGGCACTGTTTTGTTAACAAGAGTTAAAATTAAAATTCATATTTAGTAATAATGATAAATTCCTATTTAATTTTAAAGTAATAATGTAATACTTAGCTCAGAAAATATAATATAAATAACTTGAATATTAAAAGAAGTATCTAAATATAAGTATCATGTAATATTAAAAATAAGTACATCAAGTTGATCAAATAACTCAAAAAATGTATTGCTTTTCTTCATAAGTAAGACTATTCTACATATATATAAATATCATTTTTATATCATATCATAGAATTTTTATTACGAATTTGCTTATTTTCAAGACAGTTTAACAGTTAAAATTATAATATATTTATATATATTTGGAATAACACATTTTGAGTCAAAGATGAAAAGGCTTTTATACCTATAATCTTCCTTATTTTCAAAAAATAATACTCTACCCATGACAAAAACAGCTGAATTTCAGTTTCGAGAATAGAAATCTTTTTTTCAATACCTAAAAATATATTCATATTATATTTTTCTAACATTTTTATTCCTAATACTTTAATGGCAACTTCATTAGTATTACTACAACATTTTATTTCAAACAATGAATTTAGTAATCTTTTCTAATTTTGACCTATAAATTAGTCATATCATTATTATTGGAGATAACGCTTAATACTTATCTGAATTTTTAACACTAAAACTTTCATATGAAATTGTAAAATAAGTGTAAAGAATTTTTTCACATTCACCAAAGTTTTGGAAAGTGACATTCCAAAAGAAACTAGAAATTACTGTCAAAACAAACTCAGCATGAATTTATAAGCAAAAGACGCATTTAATTTTTCTCGCTCTGTAAATGTTCAAATTCCATAAATCGCATACAAATAATAATTAAAGAAAGGTAGATTTTAAGTTAATAGTAACATACAATCCAACCTTCATAATAAATACTCTAAAGTTCTGTTTTTACCTTACACAAAAGATATATTAGTATTATTTTACTAACAGCTATCCAAAATAAAAAGCACTTTTACAAGGACATAATAATTACAAAATATTATGTAATTTATTAAGAACTTGCTTAAGATTGAAGTTGTTTCCTATTTCATCGATATTGTTTGCTTCTTTTTCTCTAATTAATATTTTTAAACGCATGAATATACCGATCAGAATTCATGACAAAAATAATTTCTTATTACATTTGTATGCTTAGTACTTTTTATGGATACATTTTTAATTTTTAATCAGTATGTTTTTAAAAATATTTGAAAGAAATATTTATCTAATATTTTCTGTTGACTTCTGTTAACTTAATACTGAATTTGCATTTATTTAATTTAGTCACATTTAATCTTCTCTTTTCTTTTTAATAAAAAATAATTCTAAAATAATTTCTAGTATGAAGCTGAAAAGGCATTACTATGAAAAGTAATGCTATAAAATATTAAATACATAAAAATTTAATAGAAATAATAGTGTTAAAGAAGTTGCAATTTAATGACAAATATTAAATACGAGGAGATTGTTTGAAAAGTATCTCCTTTTATTTACTTTCCCTTATTTGTGCAGATAGCTTTTTTTTTATTTTATCTGAAATCGATTATAAGAACAGTTTATATTCATTTAAAATATTCATGATTTATCCTTAACTGCAATGAAAATCATTATTTGAATAAAAAAAATCTATTGAACTGATTTTGAGAACTGATTCTAAGTCTCATTTTACTGTGTACACAAAAGATATTTGTTGAAATTGTAAAATTACTTTTTCTAGATTCTATATCACTAGTTCCAAATAGAACTTTTTAGTAAACTATAAAAGAGTTGTTGTTTTATTAATTATATTTATTGTTATATTAATTATGTTAAAATATAGTTTTATTAATTTGATATTGATATACTAATATTTATATATTAATGATATTTAATTATACCGACAGGAATAATGTTATTAGTTTTTCGGATCAAACGACTATAAGTTATATAAACAAAGTAGTTTATTTACAAAAATTTGTTTCAAATGTCAAAAAGTTTCATAATTGAATTTTGTCATGAAATTTCTATGTCAGAATAACATCGCTTGGCTAGAGCTTTTATTCATAAATATTAGAAATTTAGTACATAACTAATTTTAAAATTTTTGCCAAGTACCATAACTAAAAGGCAAACAATAATAACATTAAGTGTGACATGCATCAATAACAAATGGTTATTTTAATTCCTGATTAAAGTTGGATTGTATTCCAAATAAATTTTATCTTGCTCTTATTGCAATTTATTATTATTATTATTATGTTATTTGAAGACAACAAATAATAAATATCTTCAAAAAATTCAAAAAATTATTTTATGCAACCAGAATTATTCTGGAAAATTTTGACTCTACTCTATTTATTTTTGCTGGAAAATTTGGAAATTACATAAGTAGTTAAAATTAACGCTATTTCTTAAATGTTTTTGATTAATTTATACATAATGTGATATATATTACATAAAAAATATACTCTACTTTTTTCTTTCTTTTTTGAAATATATGTTTTAAAATATGTTTATTTGAAGTGAACCATTCTAAAATTGATTGAAGTCTGTCATTTCCATTACAAAAATACTAAAATGAACTGTTGAAGAACATTAATCTAAATACTATTATGCACTTGAAGAATTAAATATCAATCATAAAATAAACAATTAGATATTTATAAAACACATATTCTCTGCAAACTTATTATAGTATACAATGCAAAACAAATGGATATTTTTTAAAAAACAGTGTTAGAAGATAATTCAAAACTATTTGCTTATACATTCAATAATCAATAAAATTAAAATGAAGCATCAAAAAGCATTCATATCAGAACTGCAATCTTCACAATAAATAATAAGTATTTTATATCAAAAATGAAATTCAAATATACATATTTTTAAAGATCATAGTTTCAACGTAGTTTATTTTGTTGATGAGTAACAAACAAATGAATAATTTTGAGAGTGCAAATTTAAAAGATACTTTCGTGTAATTATATAAAATTAATTAGGTTTTATTTATTTAAGTAATCAAATAATTCACATGTACACATTCATTTTTACAAAATAATATTCCTTACAAATCAATCATGTTCCTATCAACATTGATACTATTTATAGCATCTCATTATATAATTAATTCATTTAAAAAGCACTGGATTCCTTATTGTCTCATATTATTTTGAAATATGATTTATATAAACTGTATCATTACATTCATTATTCATAATAATTCCCAAAATATTCTGAGTCATCGGGTTAGTTTCATTAGCTCAGCTTACTATGCACAATATTTCTAAGCATCAGCACAAAATATTGTAAATAAAATTTTTTGTATGCTATTACTTGTGAAATTTAGCATACAGTAACGTTTATTGTCAAATAAAATGATAACGCAAAATCAAGCATACAATCTAAGTTTCTCTTCATATGAGTCGGAAAAAAAGTATGCCATATCGCAAGAGCAAAGCTGCATTATTGCATTATTCAGTTAAATATTTAAAATTCTGACATGCACTATTAAGCTTACATTTTTTTTCTACGAAGCTCTCTCTCTCTCTAGACCCACCACTATCGTGACTACTTCACCCCAGACTCGGACCCCTCCATCGATTCATCTTCCACTAAAAGAAATAGACTTGAGTGACCTACTTACTTGCGATCCGTTGAGGTACAAGCCGGAACAAGGTCACATGGAACCTCGGGATGCTAAATTTCTTGGGGTCATCCCTGCCTCTATGGGTCCTTCCTTGCTGCCTCGAACTTAATCTCCAACGAACGGAGTCGGAATAGAAAACGGGAGAAGTGATGCGCCCTACAGAGCTGTTCGCCTACGCCGAAATAGCTAGCCCCTGCCAATCCGTCGCAGTCCTTAGCTGAGTTCTAGGGCGCTAGCGTTGCAAGGGCTTTCCCCGATTGCGGGTGCCCGCGTGAGGGCGCTAAAAGAGAATTTGGATGGTGGAGGAAAAGGGGCCGAAAAAGGGATTTGCATAAAACTACCGTCTTTCAAGAAAATCGGAAAAGTAGATGAAGGCAACCTTTACCAAATGAACTCTCCGGGGATGGAGGGGGGAAAGAAAAAAAACGGGGCGCATGCTGAAGGAATTGCATGTTATTATAAAACGAAGGGTGAATATGGGTCTTGTTTATATGAAGGGGGAAAATAGAGGAGAGTGGATGATTTGTGAATTGGATTTGTGGCACAGAAGCTTCTGTTACAGTGCGGCTGTTTCGCAGGGTTTTTTTTTTTTTTATTTATTTATTTTTTTTATGAGATTTTAAAATAGCTTTTAAATCAAAAAGTATTTTTATTTTCGTGGTAGTCTTAGATTTATATGATAAGTATATATTCTTTAAGAGACGAGTGTACCATTCATTTTTTCTTCCAAAAATGTAAATAATTATTTTTAAACTAAGATATCATACCTACGAACTATTTTTTTATTTATTTTTTTTTTCAACATAAAAGGTTTTTGATGCAATTGTCACATTAAAAACTAATAAAGTTGAAACTTTTCATATACTTTTTTTTTTCATATGATTTTACTAGAATTTCATTTTATTTTTTTGTCGGATATATATTTATAATTACAATACTGAGGATTTATTATTATTTAGATATTTCATCATTATTATTTCAGAAAAATTTTTTTATTTTGATTCTGTATTCAGTTTATGATATATCGTATTATTATTATCAAAATGTAAAAATAATTGTGATAATAAAAGAAAAAGGTATAATTACCTTCAGAGAGCGCATTTTATGTTTTAATACCATTTCATATGTTTCAATCATTCTCAATTAAATAAAAAGTCCATGCAGTCAAAATTTTTAAGTATTGAAAAAAATGATGCAGAGTCAACTTCTTGTTAATTTTCTACAAAGAATTTAATCTACAAAAGACATTATTTAATTACACCGATTAATTGAGTTAATGTCATACAATATTTCTCTGTTATCGTATCACGTAAATGTGTACCAGTTTTTCTTGATTTCTTTGCTACTTTTTATATTTTAAATCCTTACTTCACTTTATTCAAGCACCAAATCATAAATTAAATAAAGAACACTTCTAATTTCAAACCACGCATATTCAATAAAAGACTATCATCTGCATTTAGTTGCTTCAGAAAATAAATATTTTATTTTAATTTTATAAAAATTCCCTTTACATCCGATAGCAATGATATCTGATTTATCATTATTTCAAAGAAAAAGAAAACTTTTGCTGAAAGTAAATAATGGAGAGTGAAAGTAAGAATTATTTAAATTTCTTTCAGTAAATAATAATGCATAAACAAACACATTTTATTAATGTATAAACAAACATAGTTTATTATTAATGTATAAACAAACATAATTGTAATTTTAAATGAGACATACGTTACAAAACTATATAAAATAACAATATTTTTTATTGTAGGTGCTGTTGAGAGCTGGAATGTTGAACAAATAAACAAGCATTGCATATTTAAGATTTAAACATGAGTGAGTAATTCTTTAACTTTTTGTATAAGAATTGTACATACTTATTTTATTAATAATTAAAATAAAATACTTTAAATTATTTTATTTATTTATTATTATAACAATTAAACAAAAGAGAATATAGCTAAGGAAAGCTATTAAATCATTTTTAATTTGAACATATTTACTTATTTATTGGCTTTTAAAAAAAGTTGAAGCTTATAAAAAATTTGATTATTCCAGTTTTTGAATGTTTTTTTTATCCCTCTGATAAAAAAAAATAATAAACCTACAAAAGAAACTTTCATTTCGTATAAAAATTCTTAAACCAATATCTTAGGGAAAATAGCTTTAATTACTCAAGTTTACTCATTACTTTTACTCGTTACTCATTAGTTTACTCATTACTCATTATCCATTACTTTTCTTTTGAAGAGCATTAGATATACTTTTTTGAAAAATATTGCCGCGGATTAAATTTATTTTAATATTGGATTTCAATAACCTACAAAATTGGAAAAAAATTAAAAGAGTTATGATTAATATACTGAAGGCCGGTGTAGCCTGATGAATAGCTTGTGCGACATTTGGACATAGGGAGCTTGGTTTGAACCCTCGACAAGTGAGCCAAGCTGAAAGCTTCAGTATCTATGTCGGAAACGCATGATAAATCCATAGATTAGAAATTCTTCTATGGGGCCCCAGGATATTGAGAAGATGGTACAGATCCCCAAGATGTCACCTTTGGGGACATTTGTTCCAGATTTAGAATGTATTCCGCGTTATATCTGCATCCTGAGTAACGCTGAATCGGATACATATTTACTGTTGCATTAGCAAATAGCCTCGAGTCAAAATGCCCTATATTAAAAATCAAAGAATTTATTGAATTCATTTAAGCCTTTCACTGTTTTCCAAACGATGTAAAAAACAACAACAATCTAATTCCAGCACAGAAATGGAAATACATTGTTTTAACTTCGATGTCAATAAACTACGACCCTTCAACATGATGAAACCAGCCTGCAATCACAAACATGTATGAACGTGTATGAACTTTAGCATTGCAAAAATAATTCACAAGATTTATGTAGCTGTGTTTTCCATTGACAATTGTTTACAATTGTAGACTACGTTCCCTTGTGATAACTATTTAAAACACCTAAGAGACTTACCAGTTAACTCCGACCTATTGATGCTTTTAATAATTTTCATTTCGAAAAAAAAACCCTAAGTGAATTTTACAATTAACTAAACAGTGACAATGGAGACTTGTGAAATCATCGAGCAGATACCATATCGTCAATCTCTGTATAATTAATCTTTATAATACGAAGTCAAATATATTAACATTATAAGACGTGTTTCATTTCTAGTACATGGTGCACAAGCGTTATGTTTTGATGGAAAAATTTTTTTAAAAAATGTTTTCTTGTTTTTTTCTTAGAAAAGTATGTTTTTTGAGTCCTGAGTTTTGGCCCACCTAAAGAAGAATTTTTTTCGGAATAATTAGTGTGGACCTAGGTCCAAAATATTTTTAGATCTCTAGTTTAATTTGTCAATGGCTTTCAAACTGTATTTAATCAATTTAATAAATCAAATGATTATTTTTAAATACTTAAATCGATAATATTTATAATATAATAGAATGTATCACTTATAAAACGCAATGAAGTAATGATATAAGCGATGTAACTGTACAATTTAAGCGGTACTTACTTGTAAAACACAATGAAAGAAAAAAGTTGTAAGTAGCAAAAAATCTATCCCCTAGATTTAAAATTTATATGCATAGCAAATAAATAGAAATTATATTAATATGCATTTTTATTATAGATTAACAAATAGATTACTCTGAAATTTCTTTTATTTACTAAAATTAATTTTGAAAGTTAGTTTTTTAAGTTTCTATTATTCAATAGTATCTAAATTTCATAACATTCACTTTAAAGAATAAAGAAAATATAACATTTACTTTAATACTTCAACATCAAGTTAAGTACAAGTATCATTGTTCAATTATACGAGTTTAGATCACTTCAAGTTTGATGAGGAATGTAACAGATAATTATTTATGAACAATGTTTAAATTATTATTTATTATAATATTTACTATTTATGTTATAAATAATTAAGCTTTGTTCTCCGGTAAATATGTCATTGTAGTTTGAACTTACACTGCAGTTATTGTAAAACCTTAAAAATATAAATGAAATTACAGAAACTGAAATAGAAAATAACCGAAAATTAGATAAAAAAATGAAATAAGTCAAGAGATGAAGAGAAGCGGGGAAAATGACTTGTGAATATGTCTGGAAAATGCACTATAGCTTTAAAAAACCCTTTCATTAAGTTAGGATAGATGTAAGTCTGTTGGTTAAAAAACCAGTGGGAATTGGATTATATAGTAAATGTATCGGAGAAAGAGATTATTAGTTCAATTAAAGTTAATTTAAATAGAAATACTTAAAATAATAATTCCCAACTTCTATTAAATAGCTAATTTTAAGCCTCTATTAAATAGCGACGCTTAAAAATAGACTGACGCCTTCTTTGGCAAAAATTTTTGCTGTCGTCGGGCTGATTGAGCGAATGTTTTTCTGTTTTATCATGTAAATATAATGCAACACACATGGGATCTAGTTACTCCTAAGAAGACCTCAGGGAAAACATTCTACACTGGAATCGAAGCAAATTAAAGCAGCTCTCCAAACTAAAAATTTATACAGAAAAGCAAAATTTTGTGAGCTGAATGTTTAAATACACTAAAATAACAGACAAATATGTGTGTATGCGTTATACTGTAGAAGTTGGGATTTAAGGAATTGTTTCTCAAATATAAATTTCTCATTTTTATTATTCATCGCTTTATAATATTGTGTGATAAGCTGGTTTCATATGTTCGCTTAATAAACACACAATTGAAATTAAGGTTTCATTGATATGCGAACCCGCATACGCATGCATGCTGTGCGTATGTAAACAAATACAAATGTGTGTATATATACACTCATGTCCATAAATTAAGGTTAATGAAGTTCAGGCAAAGAAAGAGACAGAAGCAAAACAAATTTGACTTATTTGTAAAGTCTATTTATTAAACAAAAGGTAAAGAGCAAAAAAGATGCTATATGTTTGACATAATTAATAAAAATTGCGATTTATACTCCCTGGAGCAAATTTCAAAAAAGAACCTATTTACAAAAAACAGTATAACATGGTTAGTATGATGGTTAATATGGAGTATGTCTCCAGGACGATGCAATACAGGCCTTACAACGCCTAGGCATGCTGAGTATCAAATTATCAATCTGATCTTGGGGAATATTACACCACTCATCAAGCAATGCCCTCCGAAGTTCCGGTTGACAGGTGGGAGGGGGTTGACGGGCTGCAATTCGTCGGCCAAGCATATCCCACACATGCTCTATTGGATTCAAGTCCGGTGAGTATGCTAGCCAATCCATACGGGTGATATCCTCCAATTGAAGGCCTTCGTCTACAATGTTTGCACGGTGAGGACGGGCGTTGTCATCCATAAACAGAAATTCAGCACCCATGGCGCCCCGAAACAAACGTACATGTTATTCCAGAATGACATCCCGATAGATGTGGCCTGTCATCGTTACACTCTGAACATGCAGGTCAGTTCTGGAACCAAGAATAATTCCACCCCAAACGAGCCATCCTGCACCACCGTAACGGTGTCGTTCATTGGTGTTCTCTTGGTGGTAACGGGTACCTGGCGCTCTCCATATGAAAGTCCGGCGAAAATCAGACTGCAAACTAAACCTGTACTCGTCGGAAAACATCACACAAGACCACTGTTGCGGTGTCCACAATGCATGCTCTCTACTCCAGGTTAATCGCAGGCGACAGTGAGTTGCGGTAAGTGGAACACATCTGACAGGCCTACGAGCATATAGACCAATGTGCCCTAAGCGTCTGTACACGGTCTGCCTTGAAACTGTCGTACCGGTAGCTGAAGAGAGCTGACGAGACAGGTCTGATGCTGTGCTCCGTCTGTTTCTTTTGGCAGTAACTGTTAAATATCGGTCCTCATTCGGCGTTGTAACTCGGGGGCGACCTGTGCTGTAACATCTACTCACATTACCATCATCTTGGAATTGTTGCCAAAGCCTGGAGATGACACTCTGGGCGATTCCAAGTTCCTCGGATACTTCCAGCTGGGTACGTCCACATTCCAGTCGTCCGATAATTCTACCACGTAAAAAATCATCCAAATGCTTCCTTTGTGCCATAACTATGCGGTTATTGCACTGAAAGGCTTTTAAAGCGCTTGTGAACAATTTTACTTCTTTGCCAGTATTCCTTATATACCCCTCTCTTACACTCTCGTCATTGTGACGTACTATCCGCGCCATCTGGTGGTTTCCTGCAATTTTCATATTCTTCTTCAAGATGTGTGTGATAATTCTACAGGTGAAATTTTTATTTTAGAGTTCAATTTCTGTGTGATTCGGAATTATCCTTAATTTATGGACATGAGTGCATTTGCGCATATACATATTTGCACATATCCATGTACAATTGTGTATGTATTAACGTAAGTATGTGTGCGGGAAAGAAGTGTACTGTCCAAAATTTAAAGTGATGTTTCCAAACAAAGGTGCAAATGCGTAATACGTTATACGTACGCGTGGGTGGTGCAGGAAGAAAAACAAACTTCAAAAGTGCCCGTGTTTATTTCCGCTCTTTGTTCACTCTCATTCCTCATTAAATTTCACGGGGTTTTTTTAAATCCAAAATCAAGCAATTAGAATGAGTAATTACCAACATTTAGATGATGGAATAAGGTGGCGAATCGCTGGAGAAAGAGCATTTTGAAATGCAGATTGCAAGATATTAAATGTAGTAACCATCGTCATGTTCGACTTATGGAAAGCTTATGGAAACATTTTAAGGATACTGAATTTGCAGAAAAGGGACCTGCACAAAATGTCCTTAGAATCACGACGACCAATGCTCTTTATAAAGCGACTCTACAAGAAATCAACAACTTTTTAGTTCTTTTGTTGATCTTCATGGGACCACAGGAATCTCAGTTTCAAGGGTTGCAAAATTTGATCACATTCCAGAAGGTTACATGAAAAATATCTATTTATAAGATTTGTTGTTTTCATCCCAATGACTTCTGAGCACAGGAAGGCCCGTTTAGCATAGTACAGAGAACATCAGCCTTGAACCATAAAAAAGTAAAGAACCGTTCTATTCACTAATGAGTCGCACTTTATTCTATGATTCAGTTGGTTCTTGACTTACGTTCATCAAGAGAGAATCAGGCACCCGCAACCTGCCTTTCAGAATCTGATAAGTATACCAAAAATGGCAATGGAAATTGGTGGTCTTACAGCTGCGTGCTTATCGTGTTAGATAACACAGCTCTCTATGCCTCTATCAGAGGTTTTGTGACGAGGAGGTCTTTCAGAGGTCTGTCAGAGGTTATGTGAATTATAGGTATGAGATTTTGGAGCTCTATGTACGCCTTTTCAGGAGTGCAGAAGATATTGATTTTCATTTTATTTTAAGATAATGATTTTCATTATTGATCTCATTTTCTACATATAGATATTTCTAGAAAATGAGGACATTTTTTGAATCGATTGGTCAACTATATCTCCAGACCTAAACTCTTATATATTGTGTCTGGAATGTCTTAAGGGGGTCAACTGCAGTTTGACTTTCACCTCCTAAAACCATCCAGGTCCCGAAACTAACTTTGTTGAAAAAGAGTGAGAACGACTGCCTTAGGGACTTATAAACTGCTAAGATTCTTTTGATCTAAGAAATTTGAGATTACACTCTCTATTTATGATGCAAGTTTTTCGTTTGCCTTTTCGTATAATTTTGGAAAAATGAAAAGGGAAGGAACAATAATTTAGAGAATCATATTACTGCTATTTTATAGTTATGTCCGTTATATTCCATAATTATACATATTAACTGTCTCTTACAAAAAAAGACTTCATTTATTCAAAATAAAAGCTTGTCGATATTCCTCGTCTTCTGAAATACCCACTCTACCAAAAACCTATCCACACTAGCATAATAAGATTCTTTCTCGCTTCGGAGGATTATTCGGTTTCGAGTCGTGAAAAAATTGCAATATTTAAAGGTACAAACAGTTTTACATGCTGAGATAATTAAGAGATGAAAGCTGTATATTTTAGGGATAATTACGATACGTCATTTTGACTATTTTTTTATTAACAACAGATTCTTATATGCAGATAAGCTATAGACAGGTTGTTGTACTTTCACTGAGTAAGTTTAATTTTATGGACGGTTAAATAACTCAGCTTCTGTGAATGTGAAACTTTTAGTTCTGTTAGTTAGTTCTATTAGTTGGTTAATGTTAGTTCTTGAATTTTAGAAGCTTTACTCTTTGCTATATTCTGTGATTGAGGCTTTATGAGCGTCAACACATTCATTCAGTTATTCATTTTTATGACTGTGAAGTACAAGACAATGCCTATAACGGTTTCAAGAAGAGGGCTACTTTCAGGTTCATGGGAACACTTTAATTTTTATTTATAAGCACTATATATATATATATATATATATATATATAATGAACTCTGCATTATTGTACAAAGAAGTAAAGATTAAAAATAAAATTTGATCACAAGTACAGTTCACTCCAAGGACGGAGATTTTTCAGAGTTCTCGAGTCTACGTTGAATCTAATTGCCTGGTCTGCGGCAGACCTTAATTGTCACATGGCGTGATAAACGAAACCACAAGGGACTCACTTTGGAAACAGGCATATTCAGTCACTTCAGAGAAAAAAGAAAAACCATACTGCTGGTCGATTGTCCCAGAACTCTCTTTCTTCTTCATCAAAAACCTCCTTCTAAAATAATACGTCAACTTCCCTCACTTCTCATTGGAGTAGACATTTTTCAGCTCATGGTTTATCACCAATCACGATAGAACATCTCACGTTGTAGTCCATATTCAATCTGTAATTATTTCGACCTGTGAAGGTCGCACAAACATTCGCTAATTTTATGAATCTCATTATACATGATACCGAATATCTGCTATCAGATTTGAGTGACAGGTTGTTATCATTAGTACAAAACACTATTTGCATGTAATATAACTACCCACTATACTGCTTGTCTTATGCAAATTTGAGTGATGGGTTGTTATTATATACTTGTCAAGTAACATAAATTCCTCTCTCCTGGGAATGAAATGCCAAATCTCTTCCCGTGAGAAACAAATGCTACAGTAGGATTAAGTTCTGCATAGTTTCACAACGAGTTTTTACGTTTATGTGAGGGATAATTGAGTAATAATTACAACATTGACATGAATTATCTATGAAGATCCTCCTCGTGTTGCAAAACTAAGTTAACGAAACATCTGGTGGAATGCTCTTCAATAAAAAACGCTTTGCAATATTTTCTTTCGTAAAATTCCTGAACGGGTATCGTTATAGCTTTGAGTGTGATAAATTCACTGACTGAATCCAAATGATCGGTGCCTATGTAGCGCCTGCCATATTGTTTCTAACAACTATTTATCTTTTATGAAGTGGGAACTCCATTAACTTCTCTTATAAAAAAAGGTAAATTAAAAATTCTGTTCTTTTTCATCCTGTTACAAACTCTCTAATTTGCATGTGCTAAACGGTTAAAAGATAGTGGAATATATAAAAAACAATTACATTAAGGTACCACATCATTGGTGACCACCAGACTCGAAACATTAATTAAACGAAAATGCCAAAGGATGATGAAAACAAAAGTGATACTTCGACATCAATCATCGCTAAAGTTAGCATTAAAATTCCATCGTTTTAGAAACCGGATACAAAAATATGGTTTCTGCAGTTGGAAACACAATTTTGAAATTCAGCAATAACGACAGATCAAAGGAAATTTGATTAAGTCGTAAGCTCCATTGAAGCTGAAGTATTATTACAAAAGTCAGATATTTTGATTAATCCACCAAAAGACAACAAATACATTACAATTAAAGACAGGCTTATTTATATCTTCGCTGATTCTGAAATTCAAGTAGCTCAAAAGCTATTAAATGAAGTCGAACTAGGTGACAAAAAAACTTCTCAACTGTTATGAGAAAAGAAGAATTGTGCTTCTGATAAAGTAAGTGAACCTTTCCTAAAAATACTTTGGCTTCAACGATTACCAGTAGAAATGATGAGCATTTTATCAATCAGTGGCTGCGATTTATCAAAACTGGCAACAATGGCCGATAAAATGTGGGAAATAAAATCAACATCATATCAGAATGTCGCCATTACATCTTCCAGTAATGACGATGTTTTAGTTAAATTGCAAGAAAAAATTCACAGTTATCATTAGAAGTTAACGAACTGAACAAAAGGCAATTTTCCTTGCACCAACAGTTGAAACTCCGCTCTAGAAGCATTTCTACTAATAGGTGCAGTAACAGAGAACACAGCATGTGTTAATATCATTCGAGGTTCGGAGACAAGGCTTTCAAATGCAAAAAACTTTGCATCTGGCCTAACAAGACCGGTACTCAACAGCAGGTAAACTAGATACCCGGTTCTCCAGAGAGTCAAGAGGCAGAGCTATGTCGTCTTTTTATTCGTAACAAAGAAACCACCACACAATTTTTATTTGATGTGCAAAACTTTCTGGGATTCCATCATTATCACAAGAAAAAAGATTTGTTATCAAACTGAAACTCTTCGCTACAAATGGAAGCAGAATTACTCAATATTAATTTTTAGTTCCGTTTTCCCATTTTGGTTTACAGTAAAAATCGCAAATTAATTAATGGCCCCACTTCCTTATCTTCTATTGGTATTCCCAGCTTTTTTGTTGAAACACTTACGTTAAATGTAGTACAAAATCAATATTAGGTTATTCTTAAACCTTTTTCGGATCTATTACGACCAACACTCTTCAATGAAAAAAATTAAGAGTTGCAAAATTAAACATTTTACAGAAACCAAAGGAACTCCTGTCACCGCTGGGACAGAGGACTCTTATCAGAAAAATTAAAAGCTGCAAAAAAGAAATTCGATTTCATGTTACAACAAGATATTTGTAGAGCTTTGAAAAGTTGGTGGAGCAGCCCTCTGCATCTCAGATATCAGGTGACTGGAGACCATGTGAAGATTACAGGGCGCCTAGCAATGTTCTAGATCGTTATCCTCTGCCATTTCTGAAGTGGTTCTATTTCACATGGAAAGAAATTTTTTTCCTCCATCGACTTAGTTCGCGCATATCAACAAATTCCAGTGCACGAAACCGACATTCCAAAAATGACCATCACAACCCCTTTCGACCTCCAACTCCTTTTTCCTTTCCACAACTCCTTTCGGGCTATTTGAATTCCCTTTCATGGTTCCCTTGGATTCCGCAATGCGGCCCAAATCTTCCAATGATTCATAAGTATTTATTTGATCAGGATTTATTATTTTTCTATTTGGACGATATACTGATTTTCTTCTCCAGACGAAAAGTCACACCGTATTTATACATAGTGTTTAAACGATTAAATGACTACTGTTTATGTATCAATATTGCAAAAAGTATTTTTGGTACTTCTAAAATTATATATTTGGGATATTTCAACTCAAGGAATTAGGCCTCATTCAACGAAATTTGACGTCATACAAAGTGTGCCTCAGCCCATGTCTGATTCCAAATTGCGCAAGTTCTTACAGATGATTAATTTTTTTCACAGTTTCATGTCGAATTGCGCCAAACTTCAACAGCCTATAACCTCATTACTTAGAAGAAAGTGGAAAAGCAACAAGATACTTTTAATATGGACCGAATATTCTCGTAACGCATTCAGAACCTCAAAAATGCTCTTTGCCATGCTTGTGCGTCCCTCAAATAACGCTACTATATCTCTCGCATGCGATATTTCCAATATTGCCATTGGGGCAGTCATACATCAAATAGAATACGGAAATATGCATTCATTAAGCTTCATCTCCCGTTCCTTAACTAATTTACAAAGGTGCAGTACGTATGAACAGAAATTTTTGTCCATCTACACTGTAATAAAGCATTTTAAGTACATATTAGAAGAAAAATCTTTCATCATTTACACGAGCCATAAATATATCACTTTTGCCTTTCAACAAAATTTAGACGTCGCCGCCAGACAAACAATACAATTGAGTTATATTGCTCAATTTTCAACGAATATCGATACGTCAGGGAGAAGAAAATGTTGTAGCTTATGCTCTTTCCAGAATTAATACCATTTCTACACAGTCTTCAATATGCAACTACAGAAAGATTTTCGAGATGGTGCGATTTAACAATATTGAAAAATAACCCAAGGCTGAAAATAATTCAAGTTCTCATTCCAAACTCCTTTAAATCAATCTGTTATGATTTTTCCACCAACAGTAACGGCCCATACATTCCCTCAAATTTTAATCTTCAGATATTTTAATCTATCCATACCCTTTCACATCTAGGGATTAGCAACACAAGGAAACTAATCCCGAAAACGTTCATTTCGCCAAATATCAATAAGGAATGTCAATTAGGGTGTAGGGTATGTCAAGAATGGCAATGATCTAAGGCTCAAAGACACACGCAATAATGCCCATTAAACTTCAAAGTTCCATCCGAACGTTTCCAACATGCCCACGTTGATATTGTTGAACCTCTACCCACTCTCTAAGGCTTCAGATATTTACTAAATATGATCGATCGTTTTTTCAAGATGTGTTGAAGCATATCTCATAGCAGATCAATCTGAAGAAAGGACATCTATCAACGACATTCTGAAACGACAACAACCTGGATTTGTCGTTTCGGTGTGACCCGTCATATTGCGTCGAACCAAGAACGATAGCTTGAAAGTCAACTTTTCTTATCTTTGGGCAAATATTTTGGCTTTCAAACCTCTAGAAACACTGCATACCATCCACAATCAAATGGTCTGACTGAACAGCAGCACAGAATTATAAAAGCTAGCTTGAAATATCATTTAAAACAAAACAAAACGTTGGTAGGCGTTTTACTATTTGTTCTTCTTCGATTATGCTCTGCTTTGAAAGAAAATACCTGGAGTTGTACCTGTTTGCCTGAAGAATTTTTTACCAAGATCTCTAATGTCTTGCATTCAGATTTCGTTCAGAGACTGCAAAATATTATCCGTGGCTTGAAGCCTCCTCCAACGACGACTCATGGCAATAAGACCGTCTTCGTTCAAAAGCAACTTTCAAATTGCTCACATGTTTTTGTATACAATAATGCCGCCATTTCATCTTTACAACTAGTTAATCTGGGTTCTAATTTCGTAAAACGCCGGGCATGAAAATATTTCGATGTTGGCATCAATGGAACTGTCAAAAGAATATCAATTGATATACTAAAATTATGTTTTTTTCTAAATGACAGCAGCCATTGAAAAATTCTGTGCCCAAGAAAGAAACAGAGTGCAAACCTCCAGAGGGAATCTCGCTTACGAACGATCCCTATGCTACTACACGCAGAGGAAAAACCGTCAGATTTCTACCTGATTTAAAAGATTATGTCTCTTAATCGTTTTCACTGGAAGGGGAGGGGGATGTAGCGCCTTCCATATAGTTTCTATAAACTATTTATCCTTTTGTGAACTGGCAACACCATTATCTTCTATCGTAAAGAAAAATAAATAAATAAATAAGGTTGTTATTTTTCTTTCTTTTACCAAGCTCTCTAATTTTCATTCGTTTAAAAGCTTAAAAGGTAATGGAAGGTATAAACAAACAATTACATTAAGATACTTGTTCAGCTATAATGAGATTTTCCTGTCTAGTTATCTGTAGATGTTCAATACGTTTTAGCATTGGTAATTTGGAGGAAAGTTTTTCTTTTAGGAGTCTAGGGTGGATCTTTGGACTTTTTCCGCCAGGAATCCGAAAAACTATTGTGAAATTATAAACTGCCTTTTAGAAGGCTAAATTTTTTGGACGTTTATCTTACTATTCGGAAAAATTAATATCCAAATTAAAGTGAAATCATTGTCCACTGTAAAAAATAACTCATTTTTATCCCAAACCTTTACATGAGCACAAATTTTAAGAAAACCAAACAAATAACTAACAGCAGAAGAAAGCCTAAATCTATTCTAAAAAAACACTAAGAAATAAATATAATAAGAAAAAATACCCAGTAGGAAAATAATTTTGATTGCCCGCAATTGGTAGCAATATCTGAGGTCAATCCAGAAAACCTTAGTATCTGTATTTTTTCCTTCATAGCAAAGTTTGAAGACGTAATACATATGTTATTTATCCGAAATTCAGTATCCAACTCGAGCGCCATTGGACTTTTAAGGGAATTTATTAATATCATGAAACTATAAAATATTTTAATTAACATTCATATTTCTTTTCAGACACAATGTTTACACTCTTTTTTCATTCTTCAAGAATTTTCAATTATTTTTAATAGTCTATTGTGAAGTTGTCGACATCTATTTAAAACAAAAAATAAATTTCGAAGCTGTATATGATTTTTGTTTTGCGCAATTTTATTTCACTGCAACCTTTTTTTTTTCAATTATTTTTTTTTTCAACTTGTTTCTAGGTTTGGTGCAATGTATCCCATCATGCCTTGCATCATAAAATGAACTGAAACTGTTTATGTTTGTCTGATTGATATATGTAATGTTGTATATTGTTTAACATTATAAAGAGAGAAGTTACCTGTTCAGTGAGAGTGATGCTTATTTGTAAATCAGCACTTAGCATTTATTTCATGGAATTACATTCTGTAAGTTTTTTTAAATAGCACTTTTTTAAATTGTGTTAAATGCGCATTGTGATGTTTATTATTATGATCGAAATCAGAGTAACTTATTTAAATCAATTTCCTTTTTTTAAATTTCTAATGAATCTCATATTCTTTTATGTCATTATTATTATATGAAGAAATATGTCTTCTTGCATAATACTTCAATTACTTTTTTACCTTTCTGTTAGTAGTACAGTAAACATTGAATTGTTTTCTTTTTTTAGAATAAATACTGTGATTAATAAATCAAGTATACTTATATTAAATTATCCATTTTGTTACTGCGCGATCCTTTTAAAACTATTAAAATTACATTTGGATTTACGAAAGCTATGTTGTAAAGAATAGCATCTCATCTGAAAATATTCATATTTTAAATATTTTGGACTTCAAGTTGTAATTCCTCTTCTGCTTTCAATGTGTTAATTTATGTATTTGATATAAATTTTAATTATATTTAGCAAAAAAGAAACAAATCAAACTCATTATACTTTTATATGTCTTTATCTTTCGTTTTTCGATGTATGTATATGATACGATATTGTGTATAATACTTTGGATAAAAATAATACCTTCCATTTAATTTTCAATTGATACTAATTCAGCCTTCTTGAAGAATACCGTTCCAATGATTTTTTTTTTTTTTAATCTGTCATCGAAATATTTCGCATATCCATATTCAAATTAAAATAATAAACAGTATAGTGTATAATGAATTATTTTTACAACTTTAGATTTTATTTTATTTAAAGTTGTAAAAATAATTCATTCTAAAACATTTTCTTAGTTAACTTTTTAAAATCATTTTCTTATTTCTAGTAAATGTATTTTTCATTGAAAAGTTATCTTTAATACATCTAATATGTCAGCGAACACTGTGGTTCTCAAACTGTTCACTTCTGATATCTTTATTAAAAGTTAATATAATAATAAAAAGTTAATAATATATCACAAACTTATGTTATTTAAAAAATGACTTTGCCATGTTCTTATGAAATATAGTACAACCCCTGCCATTATGCTGTTGTACAAAGACAACTTTTATATATTACTTGCATTATAAGCTAACCACATTATTTCAATGTAATGTAATAATTGAAAAAAAACAACTAATATTTGACACGATAAAATATTTCCAATTGTTAAGGTAAAGATGAGAACATTGAAGGATGAATGAGAATAATAAAATGTAGAAAAATAAAAATGCAATTCTGGTTATGTTTTGCAGTTTCATTTGTGTAGCTGAATTTCATTTTCACATTTTTTTTTCTGAAATGGTAAACTACTATAATTGTACAATCTTTTAAGGGCTTTCCTTTATGGTATGATTAAAAATACACAAATAATACATGTAATAAATTATTTTAATTCAAAAAATACTGTAAAGTGATGTACCTTCAGTATTACTTTATTAAAATGCATTATTACATTTTAATGTATGTATGCAACTCAACACTGAGATTGAATTGGCATGGATTCTTTGAAAAAAATGGAAGAATTGCTAAAAACGTATTTAATGCAAAATATTCGGCTACCTTCTATTTTTCTGTATACCCGTAAAAACTTTTATATCTGAGGACAGTTTATTCTTGGGGAGCATTCTTCTGTTCCTTTTTAAACTGCATGTGTGCTGTTTCATATTGTATTTATTTATTTATTTATTTTTTATTAATAAAAAAAATTCAAACTGCAGTGAAGTCATCATTGCTATAGCAGTATCCTCATATAAGTATACTGTTGTGAAAAGAATTCCTCATTAATAACTTTCCAAAATTTTGATAAGATAGTTCCTTTAGTATTTTCTAAAAAAAAAGTATGATAAATTTATTGTTCTTATTTGCGAATTCTCTCTTTTAAAAATCTGAAGCTCTATATGAACTGATAAATAAGAAGTTTCATATGAATGTAAATTATAGAATGGTTCTAGTAGAAGCTTAATTTGAAAGCTTCTACTAGAACCATTCTATAATTTACTTTTTAAAATGATATACACTACAAATGAAAATCCATTCTTAATAGTATATTCAAGTAGTAATGAAATCTAAAAACATTATTATGTGAAAGAAGATTTTAATGTCATTAACTAACATGACTTCTGATTTTTTTATAGCCAGTAAAAAAAAATAATTTGTATTAATTTTAAATTCATGAGTGTCAAAGCCTGTATGCATAAAAAAAAAAAGTTAAACGCTTTAATTATCTAACATTGAACTTTTATCTTTCTTTAGGTGAATTTGAAGTTTTGATTCAGCTTAAGGAAGGATTTCCTTCCTTGTGAATTTTCAGAATGGTGAACTGTTCTCAGCAATTGAATGAAATTTCTCCAGTTTTAGTTCTATCTTGTATGTGGTCTACAATGACAAATTTTAATTCATCATGTTCAAATGATTGCTCTGGTCATGGAGACTGCTATAACGGTGTATGTTTCTGTGAAGTACGTCTTATAATTTGTTTTATTTACAAATTAGTTTATATATTCTAAAAGTTTTTTTTTTTAAACTCGATATTAGAATTTTATTATTGAACTTTACTGTAAAAAGTGAATAGTTTTAATTATGTGTTAATATGTTATGTGTTAATATAACTGTGATTAAATCTATAAAAAATTTTACATATATATTTTTTTGTCATTTGATACTTTAAACTGTTACTGTTTTTCTTTTTAAAATAATGAATTACTCTACATTTATTGTGCTTATCATTGCTTCTTAAATATGTAAAATTAATCTGTTATTGTTAAAATAAATACAAATAATATTCGCTTTTGAGTTAATAATTGTACAATTTATTATAATATTTTAGGAAGCTTTAAATCCCACTTCCTAACTTATAAAATAAAATAATTAATAATTATCATATATATAACTATAAAATAAAATAATTAATAATTATATTTATATAACTATATATTATACTAAACAATGAGGAATTAAATAATATTTACCCTGCTGATCATAATTGCAAACACTTATAAAACTAAATATTTTGTAATATGTTTTAAGAAATTATTAGGAATTCATCTTTATGATCTATCCATTAATTAACAATTAATCTAATGAAGAATTCATTTGAGCAAAAAGTTCTTTAAATATGTATAATATTAATGAGGTCAGTTATAAAAGTGCAGATATATTGAACTCCTGAATTGCAATCATAAACATTGTTGACTAATTGCATTCCTTGTAGTCTTGTACTAATATTAACATATGCTTCATTGTATTGACGAGAATAAGCGTCCAACTCCAGATAATGAAAGGATGAATTAACAGTTAAATTTAGCAGTGGTACTCGACCTTGATGCTAGATGGCATTAAGAGTATTAGTAATTTTAACTTTGTTTGAATTCAACTTTTTGGAAAAGTTGATATTAGCAGTTGATTTTCACGGCTTGGTGCAAGGTTAGCTTTTATTCCTAGCAATAAGTGAATTAAACCCTTTAGAGAGATAAGGGTTGATATTAGAGTATCGCCCACAGTTGTGTTAAATTCCAATCTGGTGCTCACGATTGCATTATTTTTAATTCAGCAAATTGCATTATTTTTCTCTCAAACAGCATATATGAGCAGCTTTTTCACCTCCACTTATATTGAACATCTCTATTGCTTCAGAAATATTATTTATTTATTGTTCAGGGGCTTTTGTATTTTATTATTTTTTAATTGCTTTTGCATAAGGAAATTTATGTATATTACAGTGAAAATATGGCTGCTCTAGTTGCTTAAAGATATGATAGATTTTGATGATATTATGTAATACATATAAGATATTTTACCTTGGATTTTTCACACTTTTAATTCATCAATTTTATTAAATTTTTTCAACAAAACTTGTCAAAGTAAAATATTTATATATTAATGCATTAAGTCATATTTGTTTGTTTATATTAATAAATGTTGCATAAGACTTTTCTTATAATAGAATATTTATTTTTAGCATATATATTTTATAGATGACTCAATAAAATAAAATATCAAGCATATTTTTTAATTTATATATATATATATATATAATATACAATTGTTTTTTCTTATTGGATGAAGGACTGAATATATTCCATGTTCTTGCCAATTCATCAAAGCCTGAGAGTTTTGTTACTTACAATTTTTCTTTAGAATTGGTAGTATTTTGATAATGATTTTTCTTATTTTTCCTCAGGTTAAATTACCACTCTGTTTTTTTTTTTTTAAATAATGAATAATTGTATATGATGGAAAATTTAATTGTTTTTTTTCTTCCCCTTAGAGATAGAGAATATATTTCTATCATAATTTACAAGTGAAATTTTTAAAATCATAGATAAATGAAATCAGAAAAAGGAATTCATAAAAAATAGCTCAATACAAATTTCAAAAGTAGTTCATATAAAATATGTGCAATAAATATTCAGCTTTTGTAACTGAAATTATTTAAGCGGGATTGTTTCCTTTAGTTAAAAAAATACATCTTATTTGAATTTAAATTAGCATATTTTTAGTATTAATTGTTCATAACTGTCAAGTGCATTGATAGTTTCTATTCAAATTTTATTTTTGATGCAAAGAAATTTCCACAATCTAGCTGTCAATATTTTATAAAATTTGCAGGAAAACTTTCTTCTTTGATATTAAAAATTACTAAAGAATTGCTTTTTAGTTTTTGAGAAGTAATTATTTTAAAATCTTTTATTGGTTAAGTCAATATTTAAAAGGTATATGTGAGTATATATTCAATATTCTGTTGTGGAAATGCAATTTATTTGCTAAGGTTATATGTTATAAATTAACTAATTTAATTTTTCATTTAACAAATTTTTTGAGGAATGAAATTTTGAATTCTAATATTAATAACAATTGCAAAGTCATGTAAATTTTATAACAAATTTTTTTTTATCGAAGTTATGCAAATTTTAATGTTCTGCTGCACTTTGGTGAATTCCAGAATTGATTTTATGCCATGAAAAAATAATTCTTTGCTTCTCCTTGATTGTGTTAAGAGCTAAAAGTAAAGTTTAGAGGACTCTGGATTATTATTATTTTGCTGAATAGTGGTGGTCTCATGTCCCACTTATGTATTCCATGTATTGTGTATGTTAGACGTGTTTACTGAATTAGAAATTGCATTTCATTTACATTCATCATGATCATCATTGGCACAACAGCCCCATGGTGGGCCAAGGCCGTCTGCCTACTGGCAGATTTCAAGACGGGAGATGTTTTCATTTTATGGGGTAGGGTTGTCAGCCCTATGCCCAACACTCTTCCAGTCATAGTAGATTGGAAGACTGTTGGGATTAACCTACGATTTAAAGTGGATTTCAAACCACTACAAAGACCCATGGCACCGCGGGCACTCGAACCCGAAACCTGTGGCATCAAGCGGCAGTCACTCGCCATCAAGTCCCTTTCATTTACATTATGCTCTAATAATTTTTAAGTTGAGTAAAATACTATTATCTACAGATTAAGTAGCTTATCTATTTTAAAATATGCTTTTTCTTCATGAGATGTCTAAATATGCAAAACAAATTGATGGATTATCAATATTAACATAGAAAATCTGTATTATTTGATTCTGATCTTTTCTATATCCAGATCGTAACTGAAGCAATTGCTAAATTTGAAATATGAAGGTTGTGCTTCTATTATAAAAAAAAAAATGAATTAATCAAAAGTAGGAACTAGAAAATTTGAATAATAGAAGAAAAATATTGTGTATCAAAAGCAAATTGTAATCTATTTCAACATAGTTATCTAGGTATAATTATAATACTTGCCAATTCAAGGTTGATAATTTCAAAAATACTGTGAAGCGTGTTTCCCCTTCTTTAACTTGATTTGCTTCTATATATTAACCATATTTAAAAAATCTTTCATCTGATAATTATGCTGGCTAGATTTGAGAAAACTATTTTTATTTAACTAATTTGTTTTACAGGTTCAGTACAGTGGTGGAACATGCAGAGATCCAAATTTAAATTATTATATTGCCTTTTCTACTATATTCTATTTTATCTGTGCTGTATCATTTATACAGTTGGTAAGTATAAGTTTTATACATATGTGTACATATATTAAATACATATGTATTCTATTAAACCATTGAATCTTTGTTTAACATATTGATTATTTCTAGTTACTGTGCATTAAAGCAGAATTCAGTCGAATGAAACCTCACTCGATTCTCAAAGCATTTAATATAACGACTCAAAAAACATTATATATATTGATTTGTTTGGCAACAGCATTGAGAGGCTATTATTTTTCCTCTCCGGTGAGTATTTAAAATTTGTTTTCAATCTTGCATATCTAATATATGTCATTTAGCTCCTTTAATTTAAAAAATACAACTTTTTCATTCAATGTCTACTAACTGTTTTTGCTATCATTTTCTTTTTTATATTTACTTAATTCCCTGCTTATTATATGTTAAAAAATTTATTAATTTCTTTATATTTGTAGATCACAACACATAATCTGAGAACATTTTTTTTCATTGGAAGTTTCAATTAAACATTAATTTAAAATATGCTCTTTTCTCCCTCTCTCTCCCAGAAATAATTAACTTATGGGTGATAAAAGATAGGCTAGCTTTTACGGAAAAGGTTAGATAATTAATATATATGTAAATAGATGAAAATAACTCAGAAGGAAGAAAACATAAGTAAAATGACTTTCTGGAAAGCCAAATTAATCATTGGTTAAGAATTTTTTATCTTATAGTACATATAAAGATCACAATTTGACAAAATTATTCCCTTTTTAGTAGTGTAGATCATAAAGTGTTTGAAATTTTTTGATATTTTTTTTCTTATGTCATTGAAATGATTGTTGCATTAAGTTTCTATTTATGTTAATTATTTTATTTTCATGGAATATGTACTTTAAATACTTTTTTTTTATTTCTATCCTTTTAAATGCATAATCATGTAATATATTGTATTACAGTAGAACCTCTTTAAGTCAAACCTCAATAAGTCGAAAACCTCCACAACTCAAAAAAAATTTCAACCCTCTATATGTCGAAATAATTAGTCAGTCCCCACAAGCCATTTTGGTATATATTTTCCCTCCGTAACTCAAAAAAAAATTTGCACCTCTGTATCTCAATCATTTGAAAATATTTCGGAATTATTTTGATTTTTTATTGTAGTACATAATATAACTTTTAAGTTACAAATAAACATGTTTATTACCTCTGTAACCTGAATTTTTATTTATTTTACCTCTCTAACTCAAAATAAATTAGAAAGAACATAAACCTCTACAAGTCGAATATTTCCTTACAAAATCCGCGTAAGTCGAAATCCTCCATAAGTCGAAAACTCTAACTCGAATTATTTGCTGTCACCCTTGAAGTTCGACTTACAGAAGTTCTACTGTATTATTATGTCCAAAATAGTCCTTAAAATTTAAAAAAAAAAATTGTGAACTTAATTGGTAAAAGAAAACAAATAAACAAATGAAAATCATTTTGTACTATGGACTGTGCCTTTTTATATGAATTTTTATCCTTCACAGCAGGATTATAGGAAAGAAATTATTGAACTTAAAACAAAAACAAAAAATTTTAAATCCAGAAGATCACAAATTGAATAGAAATTATCATGATTATATCTATTATTTCTTTTAATATTTATTTAAATGACTGATTTCTGTAGGTTGAAAACCTAAACTTTTTGTATGTTTATTTTTTATGGTAATACATCTTTATTGAAGTAATAAATTTTTAATTTTATTTATCTGTTTATTGAACATGAAATTAATATAATAGTAATTTCTACGTAGAACATATTGTATATAATTGAACATTAATTGGTAAAAATACCTTGAATTCAGCTTATAAAGACATCTGATATCTATAATTTACCACAAATCTTTAATGTAATAAAACTGTGTAATAATTAATTTTATTAATATTGTAATCATGCGTATATATATTATGATTATTATTTTAAAGGAACATGAAGCCATGTTATGGGCATCAAGTCTTATGAGTGCTTATTACCCAATATTACTTTCTGGTTCATCCCTTATTGTCTGTTTTTGGGCTGAGGTAAGATAATTTATACAACATTCTGAAAATACATTGATTAATTTTTATTTTGTACTTTTAAGTAATCATCTAAGAGTTTAAATTCCAAAAGCTTTTTTTACTCTCCTCCAGATTTTTCACCTTAGAGATCTGACTTATGAAAAGCCTGGTTTTTTGAGTAAATCACTTCTAGGATTCATTATGTTCAATATTATTACATATTCTTTGCTGCTAGCAGAACTACTGCTGTTACAATTTTCAGATACATCAGAAGTTGAACGGGTAAGTATTTTAAGAAAATTTTACATGAAAAAAGTTCATGATCAACAAAAAAAAAGGAGAGAATCTTCTTTTTAATTGATGAAATATAAACTTTGTTATTGACTGTTTGCAATTAAGAAATACTTTATTTTATTAATGCTTGTTAAATTAGAAATGTGTCATTCTTAATATTATTTAAAAGTAATTATATGTTAAATAAAAAAAATGTGGGTCTATTCTATATTAGTTTTGAACTGTAAAAAACTTTTGCCTTCTCTATGATCTTAGTGCACACAAAATAAATTTGAGTGTCCCAATACTTTTGTCTAATATATTGGGTGACGTAACAAAATGCACTAAAACATAACAGAAGGCAATTATTAGTCATTTAGATATTTAAGTTAAGGAGACATATATAAGAGTACATTTCTTGTTGCATTCTAAAATTTTATACTGAGAATGTTCCTCTGCTTATATGCCTTAAAGTGTTTTAATTTTAATTCCATTTCAGACTTTATTTGTCAATATTTTCCATGGCTGCTATGCTTTGCTGATGTTGATAGTTGTAATATTTTTCCTTATTTATGGTGTTGAAGTTTATTTTAAGGTGAGTATATATAATATTTTTATATATCTATAAATATTTTTATATATATGTATATTTCCTACATTATATTCTGTTCTATATATTATATTAGGTGCGGGGAGAATTTCTTCAAGGCTCTTCTTCGACAACTGATACATCACAACTCCACCAGTCAAGAATTGGGCTTGTTTCTCAAGCAGTATTACTTCTCTTTACTGTTGTTTTTATATTTTCTGACAGTCTAGGAGATTTATGGAAAGCAAAGTAATTTTTTTTGTTTAATTTTCACTGAAGCAATAAATTTTTTATTGCATTCGTAAGGGTCCATTCACCCTTTCCCTCAGTTTCTAGTGAGAAAAAAATATATTTAAAATTACATAAATTAATCCACTTAGTGTAGGATTTTTAATTTATTATAAAAAATAATGCAGCATTGCTAAATAGCAATACCAAAATTATCTGCCTTATACTGATGATTTTTTATTTATGTATAAATGGTAAAAATCAACCTTCTTTGAATATGAAATTCAATTTCAAATTCAACATATTTGAAGAACAAGAAATAAAAAAAATGTGTATGATTCATTGTAGGTATTGAAACTTGTTTGTTTAGGCTTTAAGAGTAGCTGTAAATTTAAAATTTAATTGTAGTTTTTTTTTAAACTTGTAATACATTTTGCTGGAATAAACCAATTCTTTTCTAAATGATAAATTTGTATATTAATTATGTATTTAAACATTGTAAAAATGGCAAACATTTTAGATCTCTTATCTAATCTCTATCGTTTATATAAATATTATTTTTGTATAAGTTTGATAAAATTATTTAACTTTAAAATTTATAGTGCATATAGTCCTTTCTTTCTCTCTCTCTCTCTCTCTCTCTGTCTCTCTCTATACACACATACGAATTTATTTGGGTTAGCAGGTTATGTCAAAACTGAATTTCTTGAATTTTAATTAATTGTACGCATAATGCATATTCTATGTAGTAAAAATTTCTGAAAAGAAATATCTGATCCTAGGAACAAATTTAAAAAATTGGTTTTTGTTTATAAAAAAAATATTCAAAATAAATCATTATTCAATCATGAGCATTTAATTTGCACAAATCTTAAGAACATGACATCAGGTGGTGGTTCCTGAAATAAAGTTATTTGATATAAAAGCAAATCAATGAAAGAAGATATTAACAGTGTAAAACATTTATATATATATAATATATATATATATATATGTGTGTTTAATCTTATGAATAATGAAGGTCTTTTTTAAATAATTTAATCATAACAAAAATGTTTTGCAGTTATTCCTATAGAAACATGAAGGATTGGTGTTGTGTGTGAATGTGAATGTCTTCAAGCATTTTTGAAAAGTCAAAATTGAAAGCTAATTTTTTTTTTTTTTTTCTCTCTGCAAAATTTTGAGTACTCTCCAACTGAAAGTGCAAAGTACTGAATTTGTGAACTTGCCGATCATCAAAGTGGTATTAAATAATTCAGCATGGTAAACATTGAATCTTGTCACAGAGAGTCATTTTCATGGAAATCCTATAAACCATCAAGGTTAGACAGAAAAGGGGAGATCAGGGACATGATGGAATGGAATTTATGTGTGAAAAAAAATGGTTGTTTAGTCAGCTTTTCTGACTGTGATTAAAATGTACAACTTTCTGTTGCTATAATTGGTACCTGTTTAGTTACTGTTATTTTTATAGGTTTATATATTGTTGTAGGTGAATTTAGAGAAGAACGTCTTTGAAGTTTGTGCAAATAATACACCTTTAAAGTTGTAATAAAAACTTTTATTAGTGAAAAAACTGCTTATAGATATGAATTCAATAAAAGACAATGAGTACACAATGAAAAAAACACCTGACAAAAGAGTTGGGAGTTAGTATTAAAAAATTTGAAGTCAGGAATTGGAATTTTTTTTGTCAACTCATCACTTCTGTTTCTTTCCTTCACCCAAAATACAATATATATGTATATATATATATCAAAAGAATTCTGAAACCAGGCATTTAATTTTTTTTTTTTTATGTATAAAATAAAGAATGAAACCAGAACTGATCATCAGTACTTTTGAAACTGCATAAAAAATGTTTAAATGTCGTTACTAAATTTTGTTCCGTGGGTTTTTATTTTTTTAAATAAATAAATTTTGTTAACACTTTTTTTTTTTTTTAGAGTACCAGTTATAAGTCGGAATTGTTACAATATAGTTTTTAGAGTGGTTGAAATGGGTGTAGCACTTTGGTTTCCATGTGTTCTGTGGAATTGCGTCAGGTGAATTATTTTATCCTCATTTAATGTATAATTTAAAACATTCATAAATATCCAAAATAATCTTGTTAATTTTTATTTTCTTAGACCAGAGCAATTATGGATTTTAAATCCCCGAAAATTACTAAGAAAATTGGAAATAAAAAAGCAAATCCACTCTGTTGGTGAAGATGAAGCTTTGGTTTCTTCGGCTAAAGAAATTACTATTGTAAAAGCTGGTAAGTTTTTAACTTATAGTGTTCAAATCTAAATTAAAAATTTAGGGATGTACATTCGTATGTAAAATTGTCCTCTTATGATTGAATGGTGTTGCAATATTGTGTAGTTATGATTTTTTTATTTTTAGGTTTAAGCAAATCATTAGAGAAAATTCCAGAATGTTGGATATGTTATGATCCAGAGAGATTAGATTGTGGACCTTTAATACAGCCTTGCAAGTGTAGAGGTGATGTTTCAGTTGTTCATCATGAATGTTTAAAGCAATGGCTAGTTGAAGTGAGCATGACTGATGAAAAATTTTTTTACTCTTCTTATTTATTTATTTGTAAAATATGTACTAAATAATGACATCAGATCTGAAGTTCTTGTTTTCTATTTTAGTCATCAAGCCATCCTGATGCTACAAAATGTAAAGTTTGTAATGAATCTGTAAGTTGCTCTCTTTTCCTTTTTTTGTTTGGAGTGTTATTTTTGTTATACCATATAAATTTTCTGAGATTTAATTGTTTTTTTTACAGTATGAATTGCAACAAAATACAATTTGGCTTCCTAAAGGCTTAACCCCAATGCATTGGATGAAAACTGGTGCAATTATTAGTGTAATGTGTAGTTATGTTGCTGGTGCCTGTTTCTTCATTCAAGCTTTTGAAAATGTTGGGATTCGCACATTAGCTGGAGGATCTGCTATTCTAGTTGTATATGTTTGCCTGAGGTAAGAATAAGTATTAATCTTCCTCTAATCAGTAAAAATATGCATTTAAAATTTACTTTAAAGAAAATTAATCCAGATTTGGATTCACATTAAAAAACAAGTTAGATCATTTGTGTAAAATTATTAGTATTAACTCTGTTTTGGATCACCCTAAAATTTCAGTGTATCCTCTCTTTTTCTCTAGAAATAACTCATGCATTCAATACAAAATTTCTAATGTACATAAAGTTGTTATAACAATAAATGTAATTTATTAAAATAAAACTTCCTTTTGAATGAAAATTCCAAGTTGACTTGCAAATACAATAATTTAATTTGTCAGATTATAATTTTAAATTATCTTCATACATTTTTAGCCATTTCCATTGCTTGCTAATCAATTTTTTTGAGTTTTACAAAATATATAGCGCATTTCTTTTATATAAAATATCAAATATTTAAGTATTACAATTTTTGTATTATATATAATTGAATCCTTATCGAATATTGAAAAAAGATTTTTTTTTTTTTTTCAACTTTTTCATGTATAATTTAAGCAAATTCATGTTGTAGACTTGTAGAGGTATCAAACTCTGTAACTTTTGTTGACTGCATTAGAAAGAAACTTGTGCAGATTGCACATGAAATATTTTCATTGTAGTTATTTTTAAAAAATGGGTCAAAATGGACACTGTATTAAAGTTTTCTTTGTAAATTAATCAGCAGGTCAAAAAGTTTTTATCACTGAAATAAGTAATATCTTAAATATAAATTCAACATATATATTAAATAATTTTTTTTCAGCAATAAGTTAAATTTTTGTATGCATTTTTATGTACTTAAAATTTTAATCATAAAGAATTATGACTATCCATACTATAACATTTTCTCTTTATGAATTTAGAAGGCCTATGTCTTTTAATATTGCTTTTTAAATTTAATTTTTCTCTTCCCTTATAGTATTATTTGTTCATATAAGAGTGTAATAAATATAATATTCAGTCTTGGATATTAAAGACTCCTGGATTATCTATTTACTTTAGTTTTTATCTTCTTCAGTCAATAATTCCTAGAATATATTACTCTCAATAATTGTCAATTAAACTTCATAAATTATTGTTTTAAATATTTTCATATGTGTTGGTTAGCATTACGTGTCAATATTTAAGAAGTTAAAAATGTTATTTTTATTGTGTTATATTTATTTTTAATACTAATTTCTCCTTATTTTTCTTTAGGCTGTTAGGTTTCAGTATTTTAAAGGGCTATCAGAGAGCAAAGTTTTCTGCTGTCAAAATTTTGAATCATAATCTCAATGGAGGACAAACTGAAGTTCTTTTAAATCTTCCTCCACCTATTCAAATCTGTGCAAATTCTCATTCATCAAGCATCAAATGAAATTCTTTAGAATTAATATTAAGTATTTCAACTTAATGAGTGATCCAGCAGCACTATCAGATTATTGAAGCAGCCTATTTCATAAACATGCTCTTTATATTAAGGTTAAAACTTTATTTTAAATTTCTTAATAGAATTTTTTGAATTATTTTCTTTCATTTGTGTTCAAGTTCCCATAATTGCTGTTCTATTCTATATGAATATTAAGATAGAATTGAATAACTTTAGAAAACCTTCTAGGATTAAATTTGTCCCCTCATCCTCATGTTCAGAGTTTATTTTTAGAGTTTAATATATTAATTATTCATTTACTTTACTTAAATTATAAAAATTGCATTCATTATGCTGAAGATTTTTATCTCTGTAATATTTTAAAATAATAAGTTGGTAGTAGTTTGAGTGTTTTTTATTATTTTTATTTTGCTTGTTATAACTTATTATTTATATTTATTTATTGTTTCTTTTTTCACTCCATTCTTTAAGCTAGTACATATAGTGTTGGAAGTTGGTGTATTTATGTTAGGCATGTTCATGATGTGTTAAGTGTATCTATTTTATCACTTATAAATTATGATTAAAACAAAAATGTACTTATAAGAAATTTTTTGGTTAATTATGTAACACTAAGTGATACTTTAGAAAGCTGTGCATTTATTAAATGCTTCTATAAGTAAAGTCATACATTTTTTAAATATTAATGCAGTAATTATTCATTTATGAAATACTGCTATAATTTTATTCAGAATTTAAGAAAAACTTGGCATAGACTTCATTGTTTAAAGAAAATAAATGTCTCATTATTATTACAGAAGAACATAATTACTATATTCATTCATTGATTATGTTTTCATGTTCAGTGTTAATCTGATAAAAACAAATGTGCTCATTATGTAGCACATAGTTTTATTTTAAGATCTGTGATGTGTTATTCAATTTGTATAAAAGTATCTGAACACTATTTGTATTTATAAGTTCCCACATTATTTAATGAAATAATAAAAATTCACAACAACAATGGTGAAATATTTCACCATTTTTGTTGTGAATTTTTATTATTTCATTGCAATGTGCAAGTGCATATCTTTCCATTTTTGTTAACCATATGGCTTTTACTATTCGAAGATCAAAGAATGACAGCTGCAAATTTGACACATGAAAAATAGTGCACAATTTAAAATTAAATCTTTTATTGAAATAACCTTTATCCTTCTAAATTTGGGGTATACAAAATTTTAGTTTAATTTTGTCATGACTTGCAATATAAAGTATTAGAATCCTATCATTTTCATATTTTTAAGGGATGTATTCTGTTATCTTTACATACAAAAGTGTGGAATCATATAAATGTGTTGAAATGGTAAAATTTATTAAATTAAAAGGAAGAAAATTGCTATTTCACATCCATCTTTAACATTGTAATATTGTGTTATGAAAATTATAGCTAGTATAAATTTTATCTATAGAAAATATTTATTACCAACACTCAAAATAATGTTCTGATACTTTTGTTTTTAGTTTTCTTACTTGTTTTAGTAATCCATATTAAGATAAATATGGAATTAAAATATTTTTCTGAATATTTTAAGCTTACACTAGTGAAAATATAAAATTACTTATTTTCTATTTCTACTAGTACTGTTGGTTTCTTATATAATGTGAGTACTTTTATTACACTAAGTATTTAGATGATTGGTATAATATACAATAAAATATTCTTTTTATGAAGCATGTACAGAAAGGATTAAATATTTTAAAAATTGGCATTTTAAATAAGTGAATGGAATGAGAGTAAAGTAATATTTTTTATAAGTGATTTTGTGTATGTGCAGAAAGTACTTTTGGCCATTGGAAAGCACAAATATATCCTTCACTTTATCCTCATATAATGTGATAGATGTTATCTGAATGTAATTAAGAGATAGTAATATCCATTATATTGCATTTATTTCCTTAATATCTAGTTTATACATAATATAGAAATGGTTTATATTTATCTTTTCAACTGTTCTTTAAGAAACTATTCTGGGATATTTCGTTTATATGTTAAAAACAAGATCATGTAGGATTACGGTGTCATCTAGAAATAGATATATTTTATGTGATATCTCTATATTATAAATATGTAGATTTAATACCCTGTTTGCTGAAAGTGTTATTTTAGCTAAACTAGACAATCAAGAATCTGTCTTTATTGTGCATCTGAAATCCCAGTCAATACAATTCTGTGAGACCATAATTTAACTAAGCAATTTGTAAAGTTGTACCTATTATTTCATTATTGTTCAAATATGTACAAAGATTCTTATTAAGTTTATGTACATTACTCATTTATTAGTATTAATTTTGCTGATTTATCATGTAAATAAAACTAATTCAAACAAAAGTGTGAAATTTTTTTAACCAACATTATCATTGTAATTGGTTAATATACAGCTGTGTTTATTAATTGATGCTTTCATCATTCGAAGAGATGTTTCTTTGTGTTTTCTGTATCATAGAGGCAAATGATTTTTTTATTAACAAATTAACTTTATCCTCTTTTATATTGAATTTTTCTCATTCAATAATTAAAAATAGGATAAAGATCTCATATAGCTTGTGGCATATGCAGTTCATGAGTGTATTGTTATCAGTAAGCTCATTCAGACTCATTACTGAGAATAAAAAAATTTTTCAATTCATTGCTGAATTCAATACCTGTTCTAACTACATTTACTGGAAATAAGACGTATTTTTCCTTGGTTGTTTTTTTTTTTTCCCCCTTTTTTTTTTCTTCTTCTTCTTCTAAATTTTCTATTTTAACTACCATTATACCAACATCATTGAGAAAGAATTTTCTTTAATAAAAGGGATGTAATATACTGCTAGTGTATCAAAATATTCCACCAATTGTATGTACTCAAATAATGATTTCAACTGATTATATTTAAATGATTACAGTATTTGCAACATATCTAAACCAAACCAGGATTTTTTCTTTCTCTCCCCTGCAAACTAAACTGCAAAAAAATGTTTAAACTTATTTTAACTATAACAACTGCAACATATATTTAAACAATCCAATTTAAAAACATTTTTTTGTAAATGTTTGCTAAGCTCTGGTCTTCCTGAGTAATGCTTTTTGTATTATTTTTAAAAAAATACTGCATTTACATATTCTTAATGAGATGTCTTAATTCTTGATTACCTATTGATAGAATTTTAAAATGTAAAACTTTGTTTTATGTATTTTTAATTTAAAGCTATTTTAAACAATTCAGTAGTTTCTTTGTATTTGCTAACCAAGTAAGTGGTTTTTGAGATTTACTGATTACATCGTATTAGTTTTTAATATTTTATCAGGAGAGTATGACAAAGATCTATCTTTGCAGGCTTTTTGTTTTTCAGATTAAGCAATATAAGTTTGAGTATGTATTTTTTTTTTTTTTTTTTCAAAACCCACTTGTAATTGTATACATTTGATTTCAGACATTATTCACAATTCTCAGTGTCCTCGCACTATAGTACTCAGTGGACTTTATATTTGAGGTTCACTTATCTAAATAATCACACGCAATACAAATTAAACTCGTTTATTAATGCATTACTCTTAATAGCCATAGCCACTCTTGGCCATGCTATGTCACTCTTGCAGATCATGCACTACACGAACACTTAACTTTTTTCACCGCTAGGGATATCCACGTGTGAACATACTGCCCGCTGTTGACATGTTTACATTCAACCATTTTTAAAGCTTAAATTATTCAATATATACACATCACAAAAATACACAATATAAAAATCAATTTTCTTCATTAAACACTAGGCAAAGGTATGACGTTAATAACTGGCCTTTTATACATGCCATTTTTATCTTTTAAGATAATTACTCTTGTTACCTTATCTTCACCTGGATGAATTTTGATAATTCTGCCCAAATTCCATTTTCAAGGACGATAATTATCTGGATTTTTAACTAACACCAAATCACCTTTTATATCTACTTTATCCTTAGTTCATTTAAGCCTGTTTACAGAGCAAGCGAGATTCATTATTGCTTATGGGCCTGAATGCTCATTTTGTGATGTCAATAGAGCAGAGGCCAGCTTCTTCCACAGTGAAGACGAATGTTAGTGATTTTAGAAACAGCATTTAATGTTAAATATTTATTTTAACCAATAGAATCATATTATGAACTTGCCTTGAAATGTTTTTTTAATGTAATTGTTTTTAAGAAGTAGATAAGATAATATCCTCAATTTAAATATATATTTTTTTATTTTGTTCAAAAACAATGCTCCAAAATTTTCCTATAGTGGCAGAAATTCTTTTAATTAAACATTTTATAAAAAATTATGAACAAATGACCCTTATAGTTTGTATATATATTACAGAATATAAATAAAAATATAGAGTTTATAGAGAATATAAATAAAAGTGTAGATAATTTATCTAGAGAAATTATAAAAAATTGAATGGAGGAAAAATCGACTTCAATCCTAAAAGTTTTTTATTTTAATGTCAGTAAATTATTCATTCCAAAACAATAAGAAAATTTCATGATACACGAATACTTTTGTATTTATGGCATGAAAAGTTAGTTTTAGTAAATTTCGAGATATCCAAAAAATTTCCACTTAATGCATGCCAGAATATTTCTAGTCAAACATTAAGCTAAATCATCTTGCCATTATCCCTTTATTTTAATCTTACACACAATCGTATCTAAATATAAAATAGTTAATAATCTAATTTTCAATCAAAATATATATATATAATGGATCCAAAATGCATATTAATAAATTATCAAGTATTTTTATTCTAAATCAAATATACAAAATACATGCAATTATATACCACAAGTAATTGTATTAACACATTTTCAAACTAGTATCGATCTACCTCTTCACCAAATTGTTATCTCATTTTGTTTCATCAAATGTGCATTTTAAATGAAATATCCTTCTGTGGAACTTGTCTATTATGAAATTTTATGTTATAAATGAAAACAGAATCTTCTTGCTCTATTAAGAAACACACTTCAGTAAACTTTGAAGCACTGCTGAAGTAAACAATATGCGAGGCTTAACTTTTACACTAAGAAATTCTTTTACAATAAACAATTACAAATTGAAATAATATTAAGACAACATTATTGAACAATTAAAAGTTCAAAATACAAATATACTACACAGAATATTTATAATAATTAAAATAAAATCACTTTGTTTCACACAGACACACCACGCTGCAAAGAAGTGGCATGCAAGTTCTAGTCCAGTTGAATGCCTTGGAGAGTAACGTCACATGGTATTTTTATATGTTTGTAGCCCGATAGAAGACGGCTTACCTCGCTGGCCCTGCTGTTTAATAGTTTATTTAAATATTCCGAAGACCATTTTTTCCAAAGATGTTGAGTCATTTTCTGAACCAATTTGCCAGCGGCTCAATCGATTCATAGGAGTTTCATTAAAATTCGGTTTAGGCAACTTTACTAATGATGAACCAATTAAAAAATGAGTTGGAGTTTATGCTTTAACATCATATGGATCACTTCAAAGAGGGTAAAGGGGTCTAGAATTAAGAACAGACTCAATTTGAACAATAAGAGTTAAAAATTCTTCATAGCTTAAAACTGTTTTCCCTGCAATACGTTTCAAATGGTATTTAAGAGATTTGACACATTCCCATAATCCTCCAAAGTGTGGAGTAGCAGAGGGATTAAAGAACCACTTAATACCTTCGTTAGCCGTATAATTCTCAATTTCTTCTGCACTCATAAGCTTAAATAAAAGTTTTAGAAACATTCTTAATTCTCTATTGGCACCAACAAAATTTTGGCCATTGTCACTATACACTTCTGCAGACTTACCTCTTCGAGCTATAGATCTTTTAAGAGCTGCTAAAATGCTGTAGTAGTTAAATCATTAACAATTTCAAAATGTAAACATTTTGTAGTAAAACGCATAAAAACACATACAAATATCTTATTTACTTCGTCCGATGAAATTTTTGATTTCAAATGGATTGCAAAAATCAATACCTACACAATTAAAGACTAGTTGGAGTCACTCTGGTAGCTGTCCCATTATTTGTTCGTATTTGTTTCAGCACCTTCATGAAATTATAAAGCATGATAATAATTAATAACAATAAAAGTAAAATTATGTTTAGAAAGAATAATTAGTGGACATTTTTGGCTATAGGGTAAGTTAGAGTTCTTGAGTCTTTCACCAACTCTTAATAATCCATCATTATCTAAAAATGGACACAAATTTAACAATTGACTGTTGTTCGGGATAGAAGTACCCTTCTCCAAGCTTTGAATTTCTTTTATGAAAGTAGTCCTCTGAATACTTTTCACTATGCACACCAGTGGTTGTGAAAGTTCACTAGTTGTTAGAGTACCAGAAGTCCAATGTAATGGATTTCTTGTATTGTTTACGAATCTTTTGCACCAGGCGATGATACTCTTGAGTATCGTAAATGAAGAACAGTTATAAATAAAGTCTAAAGGCTCCAGGATATTAGTCGTTCACTAAAAATGGTGGTCCACTACACCATAATTCATTCTCTTGGAGTTTATCTGCATGCAGACCACGGGAAATAAGATCGGCATTATTCATTTCAGAAGGGACAAAATGCCAGTCTTTCGCATTTGTAAATTGCAGTATTTTTGATACTCGATTAGACACATATTTTTTAAATAACAAGACTGTTTCATTATCTAGGTCAGAGAATCCAGAAATTAAGGCGTTGCAACCATGAAATTGCAAAATTATTTGGAGAAAAGGATATATCAATTATATAATGTCAAAGAGAATTCAATGGCTAGGACACATAGAGAGAATGGACGATAGCAGAGGCACAAAAAATGATTTTCAAGAGGAAGTGCCAAGGCCAAAGAAAAAGGGAACGACAAAAATTAAATAGATTGATGAAGTGGAAAAGTATCTGAAGAATATAAAAATCATAAATTGGAAAACCAAAGCTTGTGACAGACGACTTTGGGATATTGTTATCTTGGGGATATTGTCGACTTTGCGTATTGTTAGGGAGACCATGGTCCAAAATGAAGTGTAGTGCCGGGGAGTTAGTTTTAAGCAAGTAATGGCTTGTTCGATAAATTTAAAATGAGTTATTCTCTACATAATAATAAATTCACTGGTGAATCGGGTGATGCAGAAGAAGATACTTCGAACGAGTTTATTTTTTCATACAATTTTATTTTATCCTCTAAAGTTATTGCAGATGAAGAACATCCTCATAGCCAAATATTCAAAGTAGTTGAGGAAGGTTTATTTTCGGGGAAAAAAAAAAAGAAAAAAAATACTAATCGTACATTTTTATAGAAAGAAGAATCAATTGCCTCTCGACATAAACCTCCCAAAAGCCGATTGACATTGCTTCTTGGTGGAACTTAGCTAGTGTTTTAAAATTGAAGCCATTTTTGGTTTATTAATCAGAAAATCCCAAAGCATTGAAAGGGAAATTTAAATAATTGCTTCCAGTCATTTGAAAATCAAATAAAAATGCCTGGCTACTGCGTTAGTATTTAAAGATTGTTTCATTTCGTGCCAACAGTTAAGCAATATTGTAAAAATAATAATTTATAATTTAAAGCACTGTTAATCTTACACATTGCTCCAGAACACCAAAATCTCTACACAGTTTATACCCGAGATTCAATGTTGTATTTTTCCTCCCTATACTATCTGCTTCATACAATCCACGGACCAAACAGTGATAGCTACATTTAAACGATATTATATGAGGACAGTAATTGACTAAGGCTGTCAAGGCAACTGACAGGAAAAATAGTTCAACGTTAACAGATTTTTGGAAGTAATAAATAATATTGGAGACTCGTGGGCTGAAATAAAAAAGTCGATAGTGAAAGGTTCCTACAAACAATTATGCCCACAAATGGTGAGTGATTTTATAACTTCGGAAACTATTACAAATAAAATAGGCTAATAAATGAAATTAACTTGGATGTCAACAATGAAGATATTAATGAGTTGATTGAATCTCATTCAGTACCTCTGTCAAATGAATACTTAATTGAGATACTTAATGAAATACACAGTGGAAATGAGGAAGAAGAAGCTAAAAAAATGTTAAGACTTTGACAGCTAAAAATACGAATGAAACTTTCGTGCATCTTGACACATTTTTGACTATCATGGAAGAATGTGATTCCAATGGAGAATGTATATCTTAAGTACGTAGAGCGATTTAGAAAGACACAGCATGCTATAGAAATCTTTACCAAGAAAAGAAAAGAAAAAAAAAAAGTATTCAACTAACTCTCCACAAGTTTATAAAGAAAACACCCTAAAGCATGCGTTAAAATCATTACGTTAAATATAATTACTTATTGATAAATAAATTCTTTTAAACATAGTTTTCGGATCATAGTTTTTTACATCGTTCTACTTTCGAACATTCAACATTCCCACACACTTTCAAAAACCAATTATGTGAGAAAGTCGAGGGCAACCTGCAATTGAAAAATTGCAGCTTTCAAAACTCTTGTAGTTCAAAAATTGTCTGCTTTTATGTATATATCTTACAAAAAGAAATTGGAGAATGGCCAAGTGTCTACTCGTCAATGTCTCGGACACAGGTCATTGTCCGAGTGCGGCACTCCGACAATAACCTGTGTCCGAGTGCCGCTCGGTGTCACAGGTTTCGGGTTCGAGTCCCGGAGGTGCCATGGATGTTTGTAGTGGTTCGGAATCCACCTTAAGCCGAAGGTCCTAGTCTCTCATGACCGTAAGAGCGTCACGGAGCCAAAGTCAGACTTCTACCTACGGGTGCTCCATCAGAACAGAAGCTGCACCCCTCTTCCCTCCTTCCATGAGTGACACGACAACAACCAAAAGAAATTAAAATAATTTAAATGTTGAATAATTAAGTTTTTAAGTTGTAACAATATTAATATTTTTATTCACTTTGATTAACAGTTTTTAGAGTAGATTCAATGAATTTTGATTTACTTATTTATTTGTGACTGCAGCACATGCTGTTTGGTTGTTTTATTGACTATACTGTGCTGCCAAAAGTTACGGTGCAATCTTTTTTTTTGACGCTCACTATTAAAAGAATTAAAATAAAGGTAAAAATATGGTTTATATAAATGATCATATATAATTTTAATAAAATCTTATGAACGAATTATACATACCATTTTTTTTTTCAAGAATTAATCAATTCCACAGAAATTCAATTAAACTGCGAACATCACACTTTTTAAATTTATAATTTTTCTATTATTGCTTATTAGTCTTGAATTGTTGGTACGAAGATATAATTGGCAATATCTAGGATAAATTGTTTACCCGATTCGTTATGATGACGTTCGATTGGATAGATGAATATAGAGCTAGCACAAGCTGATGCAACTATACATCTTAATATGTTGTGCAGTATGGTCCAAAGACTGGGAACAATTCCTATATGAAATTTCAGTTTAAAGGTCTATCAATGCATTACAATTTTTGAAGGTCGCTTTCTAGTTCTTTTGACCTGAGGAAGAAGAAATACTACAGGGCCTCAGCTAATTTTACGGCAACACAGACATGAATATCTTCTGATACGGTACGACCAATCCAAACAAGGCTTTTATGAAACACGATCTCTCGTGTGTGTAATATTAACAAAATACATAGAAGTGGTATATGAATTAGGCAAGGAATACCTGAACCAGACAATGAGCTTTTGTTCTCATCACAAAACAGTCCTGGTTAACTATAGAGAATGATTCGGGTCATGAACTAATCTGGAGAAAACAAGGTACCAGATAACTCAAATTTAACATAGTTGAAAGCGAGAGTTATAGAGGAGGAGGAATTATGTTTGAGCTGTAATTATCACTCTAGGTTATCAGGAATTGTAACTTCTGCCAAATATTTCGACAAGATCCTTGATTGCTTTGTCAGATCATATGCTACTATTATAGATAATGAATAATACTCGACATCACCGAACTTGGGTTGTTGCTGAATATCTTGAGGATCAAGATTTGCAGTGAATGGAATGCCCTGCTTGATCTTTGGATCTTAAAATATATTTGGGAATACCTTAATAGATAGGTGGACTTAAGTTTAACTCCAATGTCATTAAATGAGCTCAAACAATGATTGCTCCATGTATGGTTTTTATTTGCAATTCAAGTTTCCAATAATTTAATTGGCAGTATGAAAAGTCGATGGCACTAACGCATTACAGCTAGGGTTGGACACATTCTTTATTAAAATTCATTTAATTTTTTTACAAAAATCTGTCATATACTAAAGTAAGATCAATTTTCAATTTAAAATTCCCGGGCTTATGGAATTTCATTTTTTTTCTTTTCTTTTTTAGGTTGCTGTCCTTGACATCTGTGTGAAATTCATTAGTGTATGAGTTACGCTTGCCTTTGTGAGACGCTAAAAATGATTCCGGCGATTTTTGAAAAGTCTGAATTAATTGAGCAAAGAACTTGCATTAAATTTTGTTTGCGGAAACGTATAGAATATTGCAGAAGGCATTCCTATATCGGAAAGAAATGTTCAAAGAAGGCAGAGAACGCGTTGAAGACGAAGCTCACGTCCAAAAAATTAAAGATTTGGGTGTTTGCAAACCGTCGATTTGCAATTAGAGACCTTGCTGCCGACGTTGGAATTTCAAAAGGATCCGTCAATTCCATTTTGGGCCTCAAACGCGTCAAATCTCGATTGGTACCGAAAACACTGAATACGCCGGCTCACACTGCATTGATTCTTCGTGACTTTTTCGCCAAAAATGAAACTCGTATCGTTCCACAACCACCGTATTCACACCGTGCGATTTTTGGCTATTCCGTACATTCAAAAGAACACTCCGAGGACACCGTTTTGAGTCGATTGAACAGATTCAACGTGAATCGCTGCGCGTTTTGAAGGCCATCCCTGCCGATGACTTTTTAGCATGCATTGAGGATTGGAAAAAAAGTTAGCATAAGTGCATTGTGTCCAGAGGGGATTACTTTGAAGGCGATGAAATAAATTTGGAAGAATAAATAAGGAGATTTTGAAAAAAAAAAAAATAATAATAATTGGTCTTACTTTTTGGACACAGTAGTATACTTTTTTTTTCACACTCAATAAATTTTTTATATAAAATGCAATTATTTATTTGAAAATCATGCTTAATATTAAATTTTGTTAATTTTAAGAATAGCTGCTTAATGTACAATTCTTCCAAATGTAATGTTCATTAACTATTTGGCACAAAAACAGCTTAACTTTTGGAGGTCAGTGTACACATTAGGCAATGATGTTATGCAAAGCTTTTAAATATTAGATTATCATAGTTAAATGACTTTGATCTGCAAATTCCTTTATGTCTTCATATTCAATCGTGATCTTCGAAATTATAATGCTTGTCTTTCTGTTAATGGTGCTGTTTTGAGGATGGATAACTTTTTACACTAATATAATAATATTCTGGATGAGGAGTATCAAAATCAATTTCATTAAGAACGATTTTTCTTTCTAAATATATGTCAACATCATTCAATTAAATTATAATTTAAATATACAGAACACATTAAAAATATCATTTAACAAAAATGATTAAAAGACAACACATGTAAAAGATCTAAATATTTAATATCATTTCAACTATATTATGTCGTCACCATTTGGTTTTCAAACAGTGCTACTGATTGAAATACTCTTCTTTCAAATCTTGAATAATAACATTTATTAATTTTCAATGTTGAAAAGAGCTGTTCACATGAACATGTATTTTGAAAGTATTTAAAATAACAGTATTGCTTTTTTCGCTGTAATAGTTAAAATGAATTTTAATATATTTTATTTAAGAAATTAAAATGTTAATTTAATTGAATTCTCTTAAAAAAAAGTTTGACATTATAAAATGATTGAATGAATAAAATGGAATGAGTTATCTTATTCATTGTTTGGCGCATCTCAATTGAAGCCAATTTGTATAATATCAAGAAATCTAATTTATCAATATTAATAATAAAACTTGAAGATTTGAGAATAAGACATCATATTCAGAATTAATTATCTTTTTTGCAGAAAGACACATAAAAAATTAATAGGATACATAAGAAAGATAAAAATCTCTTTTTGACAGTAATAAAACTATATATAAAATTTCATTATTAATTTCTAAAAATTTAAATAATTGTACAGCTTAAAAATTTCCTGTCTTTTTCATATATAAATGCAATCAAGTTTCTTTGAACTTTAAGAAAAGGAAAACAAAAATAAATTTAAGATATTTTTAATTTCTAAAAGTATTATTCTTAAAAATTTCATATTTTCCTTCCATAAAAAAAGTATTACATTAGAATATGAATAATTATTTACTTCAAGGTAATAAAAATATTTTCTATACTTATTGCTATTAGATTTGTAATTTTCAGCATCTTTTAAAGTGCTATCAGTTTCAAGGATGGAAAGTCAAAAAATGATTTTTGTAGTGTTTACTATAAATTATTTCTATTTGTATAAGCTAAAGTAGTGGTTTTTTTTTAGTATTAAAATGAAATCTAAAGTTATGTGTATCTAATTTTAGAAAAAAACACAAAATGTAAAAAACACCATTATGTCACATATAAGAATGAACAATAATTACATATAAGTACATAATGGATAAATGCCATAAATATATTTATAAATATTATGTTACAAATCTTATTTTTGGGAAATTTATTATTTCTAGATATAGCATAGTGGTACATTTTCTGTGGAAAACAAATGTGCTTACGAAATTCAGTTTGAGTAATAAATAAGAAATAAAGAACAGCTTTAATCCTTCAAATGACAGATAACAGGTAATTTGTAAATTATTATTAAAAATAAAATTCTTTTAAAATTTGGATATTTAACAAGATAATAAATAAAAAAAAGGGATAAGCGAAACAGTTTGAAACATTCAGCAATTTTTAGAAATTAAAAAAAAATATATATTCACGATAGAGAATAATTTAAAAACGTAAAATACTAATAAAATTTGAAATTAATAAATTTATTTGAAATAATTATCGTAGGAACACTTAGTCTATGTTCACAAACAAATCATTAATCTTATTTGTTCCTGTAAAGAACAATAGATGGCGCCCCGAGATACTCATTTAAAAATATTTTTTTCGAACTATGATAAATGTTGCCATAACTAATAAACCCTATCGCCAGCAGAAACGTCATAATAGCAGAACTCTTACACCATTGGTTAATTCTTACCCCCTCTAATAACGATCTTATAAGTGAAGCCTGAAGATAGGCTCATTCATATTAGGTTATTTTTCAGGGTTAGTAAATCAAAATAAAGAAAATATCTCATTTTTCGCGCACAAATGCGAAATTTTCGGTTTTTGTGCGATAATGTAGCAAAGGGTGAATTTAGGCGCAGATTTTCCGGATACCCCTGCAGTTTGTGCTCATATTATCAAAAAGGTATTAAAAAAAAAAAAAAAAAAAAAAACCACTCATGAGGAATAAATTTTTATTGTATAAAACTACATACAGAAATCCTTTTTCAAATATGTTTATTTACATGATGAAAATCATAGATTATATTAATACATATGAATTTATTTTTTAGTAAAATCATATTGTTTGAAATTTTCTCTAAAATATTCTGCAGCTTGCAATTCTTCATCAGGGGACATTTTACATTCTTTCCAGTCAATGCGGTTTGGAATGTTTAAAATGGCTTTGCTAGCTAGCATCATTCTGTAAATTATAATTAGCAATAATTTATAACAAGTTAGTAACAATAAAATTGCAAGTACCAATTTATTGCATACACAAATTTAGCAACATAAAAAAAAAATCCTAATGGTTTCAAGTATATAGCTAATTTTCTTGGAAAGTATTATGTAACTATAGAAATTTTTTTAAATTGCCTATTTCTATGTTTTTTACATGAATTTCTAAAACATTGTTATATTTATTGAATTCAAAATAAGATTTGAGAAGTTGCATAATGAAACAACCCAATAAAAAAAATAAAGACACCTTATAAATAAATACAATCAAGTTTACAAAAATACTCACATGAAGGAAATGTCATTAATAAAACTTATTCAACATATAATTTAAGACAGTGGTCCTCTTAACTTCGTCTTACCAACCTTTTTACAAGGAAAAAAAATTACTTAGTGCCATCTGGAAATCTATTTTCTTTAAGTAAACAAACAGGAAGATGCAGTAAAAAATTAAATTCTTTTATGTATCTAGATACATGCCAATGCAAAACATAGTACATAAAGATGCTATAAATAAGATACTTTGTAATTTGAAGTTATAGAATTAGGTAAGGAGCTTGGTTGTGTCTATCAATTGAGATTAATTATGAATGACTCTGAAGTAAATTATGTGATAATATTTTATTAAATGAAAAGTTGTTGAAAAGCGTAAATTAATACAACCAATACATAATATACATACTACAATACAATAATATACATAATATGCAAATAAAAGTTGTTATATATATATATCCTCACTTGGACATTACACTATTTATACTATCATATATTCAGCAAGACCTTACACACAGATATTCTTGCTAATTGTAAACTGGATTCATCAATAATACACAAAATGCTCACCTACAAGCAAAAAACTTGACTGTTAAGACATGTTGGCAACTGCAGATTAATTATAAATTGTATTTTGTATCTTTACCTGGAAAGTGTTACACAACAGGTAAAACATCTATGAATATTTTTCAAAACATTTTTTCCTTCTCTATGCTCTCCTTATTTTTATTAAATGCTCCTAAACGTACTTGAGACTATTATCATCCAACCGATCAATCCATATGATTGGCAATGCTGCCTTCCATCTTTGGGAGCCAGTGATTTAAGGCAACATAAATAAATTACTAAAGTTGCAGGCTAAAACAACCACACCATTAATGTCTATATGAGTCCCTGTTAATAATCCCAGCATAAAATCATTGTTTGTTCTGCATATGATTACTGCCATATTGTCATACATCCCTTTTTTAGTTCTTCAATATAATAAATAAACCCATTCTTTAATATAATAAATCCAAATTATACATGATTAATACTAAACTTTGGGAATACAAGATAACCAAAAGATAAAACTTTAAGTGATGGCAGAACTTATTGAAAAAAAAAAAAAAAAAAAAAATTATCATTTGACAAAGAATGGAATAACATTCTGACAAACACAATAAAAAATTGTAAAATTTAATGCTAAAGAGGGGGGGTACTCAGATTCAACAGATCAAGTAATCATGATACTCAAAATGATGGAATATCACCTCTTACATATGGCAATCAGAAAACTCTGCACTTCATTATAGGGCCTTCCTTCCCTCTTCTGCTGTAAATTTGAATATTACTAAAATATCTTCCAAATATTGCAAGATATTAAAAAAAATAAGATATTTTCTCAATTTAAGAAAAAAAAATATTTTTCAATCCTAAATAAGAACTATTATATGATTATGAATTTTTATTTGATTTATCATATAAAGATGTTCTCTTACATTTGTTAATCCAACAGTCTTAGAATGATGAAATTAAAAATTCCATTTACAATGGGCTGATCATATTTCTAACAAAGAAAAATAGGAGAATACAAAGAAAAAACAGATATGTTATTTTGTAATCTTTCATGTTCATGAAAAAAAAATTATTAGATATTTAGCTTAACATTATTCTTTAGTGCGAATTCATATAAAAAAGTCATGTAATTAAACAGGAGACTGTATTGTAGTTGTTACTACAACTTCTGAATGTTATTTTAATGAAGAAATATTTTGAAACATATATTGATCTCTCAACATTTTATCATTTCTTGTTCTTGCACTTCATATTCAAAATTTTATCTTAAAAATAAAAATACTCATTTTGTGAAAACTAAATAAACTATAATATTATAACTTAAATACCTTAACATTCTTTGTGCCTTTTAAGAAATATCTTCACTCATTTTAAAGAAATAGAAATGGCTTCTTTATACTATGCATTTAATTGTGTTGTCACTTTTCAATCGCATTATAGCATTTGACAAATGAAAATATGATATCCTGTTGACAACTTTAATTAGGGAACTCCACTTTGGTCCTTCAACATTGTTTTTCAAAATAATTCCCTCTGTAAGCAAATTTACATTTTTGCCAAACATTTTACCACAGCCTTACATTATTGTATTCCTATGAAGAAAATTCAGAAAACTCGAATCAGGCAATTCAATTGTTAATATAAGATACACTCAAATTTAGTTATGGATCTACAACTTATTTAAAACTTATTAAATACCAGTGTGCCGCTGGTATTCATAAAAGCTGAATTTTGAGTAAGGCTGAACTAAATGTCTAACTACCATAGAATTTATAAGGGTCCAGTTTTTATGCATATGAAAAGTCCCTTGTTCAGATTGGTTTGTATCTTTTTATATTCAGTCTTTCATAGAAGCATCTCAGTAACATTTGAACACATTCTATTTTTTATAAAACTGTACCATACATTCATATATTCTAAGCCAGTCAAAAATATAATTTTTGATTGTATTGAAAAGTTTAGTTTTATTGACTTCTAATAAATCTGCTATTATTTTCATTTTTTTTTCATATTTGTGGCAAATGCTTCACATTTTTTGGACTAATGAGTATTGAAAATAAAACAAAAATATTTAATCTTTTATAACTAGCAATAATAATCAAATTAAATAAATCCATAACTATACAACTTGTTGACTACTATGACATTCACAGAATTTAAATAATAATTTAATAATAAACACTAAGTTTATTTTTTGAATTTTCTAAAAACAAATCAGAACTGATTCATTAAACTCAGGGGAAAATCATAAATTATGAAGAAAAAAAAAAAAAAAATTATACAGATCCATCCAAAACATTATGTACAGTCAGTCTAATTTTTCGTGAGAAAAATATGTGGTTGGTTAGGATCACATTTGAGATATAAAAAAATCTGTAAGTAGAACCTTGAAGAATATTTTTAATAAAATACCATCTCATATCATTTTTAAAATAACATTTGAACTGTTCAAAATAATAATAATAAAAAAATTTATTATTCAATGATTTTTTAAAATTTTGAAAACATTAAAAATAAAAATTTCTGAAAATTGTTTTCTTTAAATTGGATGCAAAATTTCTAAACAAATATAAAACAGTATGTAAAATTTTGGTTCTCAGTGTTTAAAACTTTAATGTGAACATGAAAAGTGGATTTTCAAACTTTAAAGATTCATTTAATGGGAAGTATAAAAAAAATAGCATTCTACCTAACTTTATGACAAAGAACCAAGATATAAATCAACTTGATGATGGAAAATCTACAAATTAAAAATTTAAAGACATTTTTTTCCCCTCTTTTTACTGTGTGTACACATATTACATACGAGATGCATTAGAATATTAACTATGCAATTTTTATAATTGTTTTGTCTTGAATTAAATTTCACTTAAACCCATTGTAATTGGTAAAATTACTTGATTTTTTTTAAGATCAATTAATGCTTAGGTATTAATGAATCAATTCAAATTATGTAGTTGGCCCAGATCTGGTCACACTGCACTAAAATATTTGGTTAAAGTTAAATTCAGTGAAAACAAGTATATGAGAATTAAAAACAATGCTGATTAAATATTTTCTGAGATCTAAAGCAGTGGTAACATTTTATTCAAATTATGAATTTAAATATGGTATATATAAAAAGAAGCTTAAAACCCCATTTGATTTCAGTTGCAATGCATTTTAATGTGTACAATATCAATGCACACAAGAGGTAAAATCAATCAAATTTTAGATAATAGAATTTTAAATAGATTTGTTACTTTGCAAATTATTCCTACTGTCAGCCACTTCCTTTCCCCCCCCCCCTCCTCTTTGCTGCCTATCATGGATTCAAATTTGGATTAAATTGAAGGTGATTAATTGTAATGTCTTCAAAATTATGTTTATTTTTAGTTAATAACTTTTCATTTACTTCAGTAAGATGATGCTATTATTATAGTTTGACAAAAAATTAAAGGGATCTTACCTCCCAAATTGTAAAGGGAAATTACCCTCAATGATATGTAAAAGTTTGCCACTATATTTTCCATTAATAACAATTTCAACATAAAAATAAGATTTCTTGGATGGTACAACCTGCAAATATAAAACAATAAAAATTATTAAAAAGAGATTTAATATAAGAGCACAAAAATATGAAATTAAAGGGACAACCCAAATAATTTAAACATTGCAAAGAATCAATTTCAAGCATTATTTAAGAGAAAAATTTCAAGAAGATAAGAAATTTCTGGTAAAATCTTTTTAATAATAAAATTAAAACAAGACACAATCTTGGAAAAATATTAAACTAATTAGTTACAGAATTCAATGCTCTTGTAGTAACGCGCAAAACTATAATATATACATATATATATTATAACTTTTATTTTATGAATCATAATTTTTTTCTAATTATCTATTCTACATAGACATTGACAAACTATGAAAATTCTGAAATATCTCTATTTTAGAAAATAACAGAATTCTTGTATATGAAATACAATATTGACGCTGACAGATTTAAATATTGATTGAACATGAAATTAAAATTAAAGCAGGATAACAAAACTTTTGCATTTACAACATTCACTTTTTTTATGGTTTCATTCAGAGGAAACTTGTGTTTTTAAAAGAATGTAAACATATATTAAACTGTACAAAAAGTTTAATATGATATGAAGAAAAGAAAAAATAATGAATTAGTAATTTTAAAAACACATTTTCGTCAAAACTGTAATAGTGCTGAAGGAAAATAAAAATAAATCAGAATAAAAATAAATAAAAGTTTAGCATATATTTTCAAAATTTGATTAATAACAATTGCTTAGAAAAATTTGATTATATTTTAATGACTGAACTCACCTGTTTTAGAACAGAAAATTTTGATAATTCAGTAAACTCTAGGCCTTCAGATGAAGCAAATTTAAAAATAGTTTCTTTAATTCCAGATGGTTTACATCTAGGAATAGGCACTATCTAAAAATAGATGGAAAGTAAAGGCTTTTAAATTTATAGAAAAATAGCTAATAATTATAATTATTAAAAATCTATGTTAAGTATTTCATATATTATTAAAAAATAATTTACAAATATAACTCCAAAAGTAATTTACATAATTCACTGCTCCTCTAATGCTGAAAACATGGATTTTATTCTCTACAAAACTTAATATAAACCATAAAAACAGTTCTTTTATAGTTTTACATTAATATATTAATAATTATAAGTCGTTTATTTCATTTCTCAGCATTTTTTATATGAGAGGGAAAAAAAGACATCAAGGTGAAGCAGTCAAGCAATTAGATATGGTACTTCTTAATATATTTAAAACGTTATAGTCCTTTAATTCTTTAAAGACTTAATTGTTTTCAGCATGATCATAATGAATTTAACTGATTTAAATGTCATAGTTTATTTCACATAACACAATAAAATAAGTCCATATAATAATCTGTAATCAAATAAATAATATACACTGAAGTGACAAAAGTCATGGGATACCTCTTAATATCGTGTCGGCCCTCCTTTCGCCCGGCGAAGTGCAGCAACTCGACGTGGCATGGACTCAACAAGTCGTTGGAAGTCTTCTGCAGGAATATTGAGCCATGCTGTCTCGATAGACGTCCATAATTGTGAAAGCGTTGATGGTGCAGGATTTTGGGCACGAACAGACCTCTCGATGATGTCCCATAAATGCTCGATGGGATT
>BPLQ01003277.1:933810-945859 GCA_021605075.1 Caerostris darwini
AAAAAAAAGAGAAGAACTGAAGATGAACATCGAGAATTCAATCGGGATTGGACGGAGTCGTTCGCTTTCATATGCAACTCAGATGGCCTTCCGACTTGTCTCATTTGCCACGAAAAACTCGCACACAATAAGAAATCAAATTTAGACAGACACTTCACTAAAAAACATACTCAGTTTGCTGGTAAATATCCAGCCGGCGAAGAACGAAAAAAAGCTGTCGACGAGCTCCAAAAACAAAAACAGCAATCAAGTTCCATGTTAAGTAACTGGGCGCAATTTACAAGTAATGTTAATCTAGTAAGCTTCTCGGTATCACTAGAAATTGCAAAAAAGGCAAACCATTCACAGATGGTGAGTATGTCAAAAATTGCTTCATACGTGCATCTGAAGAACTGTTTCGTGATTTCAAAAATCAACGAGAAATCTTGAAAAAAATCAAAGATTTGCCATTATCCGTTAAAACAGTACAAGATAGAATAGCTAAAATGTCTTCAAATGTAACATATTTGCAGGTGGAAGATATTCAACTTTCTTCTGTCATATCACTTGCTATAGATGAGTCTTGCGACATAAAAGACACGGCACAAGTTGCCCTTTTTGTCAGGTATATGCCTTCCCAAGATCCAAAAGAAGAACTTCTAGGATTGCTACCGCTCTCGGGACAAACTAGAGGGGAAGATATAGCGAATGCTGTGCAAAAATGCCTTGAAGACAATAAGATCGATTTAAATAAAATCGTTTCAATAGCAACTGATGGAGCCAGAAGTATGACAGGAAAAAATAAAGGGGCAATAACGATTCTTCAGAGCAAAATAAACCACGAAATTCTTACGTTTCATTGCATAATACACCAAGAAGCGCTTTGTGCCCAAACATTTCCGGCCGAAATAGTTGAGGTCATGAACTTGTCAAAAGCACTCTACCATCGTCAGTTTAAAGAATTCTTAAACGAAATGGAAACTTAGTATTCCGACCTCCTACTTCACCATAAAGTGCGATGGCTTTCCAAAGGTAAGGTGTTGAAACGTTTTGTTTTGTGCTTGAATGAAATAAATACATTCCTAAATGAAAAAGGCATTAATCACCCTGAATTAGAGAACGACAAATGGTTGCGAAAATTTTACTTTATGGTGGATATCACAAAGAAATTAAATGAGCTGAATCTAAAACTGCAAGGAAAGGGAAACCCAGCCTATGTTTTGGTAGTAGAATTGGTTTGTTTTGAAGAAAAATTAATTCTTTTTGCAGAAGATATTCAGAGCGGTAAATTACTTCATTTTCAATTTCTAAAGCAATATCGTGATAAAACTAGTGCAACTGTTGACAGGAGGTACTTCAGCACAGTTATAAAAAAATTAAAGATGAATTTGCTGACAGATTTGAGCAATTCAAAATCAACAAAACCACTCTAGCATTCATAGTAAATCCACTCAACACAAATAGTAACGAAATCCATATTGAGCCATTTGGAATTGATACTGTATCTCTAGAAATGCAATTGATCGATTTAAAAAGTAAAGCTTTGTGGAGTGGAAAATTTACAGAATTGGAAAGCAAGTTGGAAGAGTTGGAGGTCCAGAAATGTATGTACGTAACGCAATAAAAGTGGACAACTTTAAAAGAAATGCCGCGAGTTGAGGCACTTATATTCGACGCATGGAATGGTCTTCCAGATTGCTACAGTGAGGTGAAGAAGTTGGCATTTGGAGTACTGACTATCTTTGGATCGATATATTTGTGCGAGCAAGCGTTCTCTTGCATGAATATAATTAAAAGTAAAGTAAGAAGCCAACTAACAAATGAAAATTTAGAGTCGTGTTTAAAACTTAAAGCAACAAGTTATGAGCCAAATTTATCCAAACTTTCTAAAACCATGCAAAGCCAATGCTCCCATTGAATATGTTTGTTCAAATGTATGTTATTGTTTTTTTATTTTAAGTACAAATTACATTGTTTAATAAAGTTTAAATTTTCTACTTGAATAACCATGCAAAGCCATCGCTCCCATTGAATTTGTTTGTTTAATTGTTTGTTAAATTACAAGTTACAGTTAGTGTTGTAAGTAAATGTTTAATTGTTTTAATTTTTTACTTAAATAATAAGTTATCTAATAATAAAAAAATAGAATGATATAATGAATAAATAGATATTTTTTCTTATGAATAAATAGATTAGTTTGTTTTTTTTATAAAAAAACTTTATTTATGCGAGTATTAACAGGTGGGCTAGTATTATTAAATCGGCGCTACTGGTATTAAATCCATATGATTTTTAGTTAGCCCTAACCTTCAAAAGACACGTGTATAAATTTGACAGCTGTTGCAATATCAGTATGTGAGTTATATCATTTTTAGTGAAGCAACTTTTGTTAGTTTGAAAAAATGGATAAAAAGGAATTTCGTGGGTTAATAAAGCATTTTCTCTTGGCGAAAAAAAATAAATACTATTGAAACCAAGGTTGGCTCGATAAACATTATGCGGACTTTGCACCAGGAAAATCAACCTTAGAGAAGTGGTTTGCTAAATTTAAACGAGGCGAAATGAGCACCGAGGATGATGCACGCAGTGGACGCCCCAAGGAGACTGTTACCGACGAAAACATCAAAAAAGTCCACAAAACAATTTCTGATAACCGTAAAGTGAAGTTAATTGAGATAGCTGAGACCCTAAAGATATCAACGGAACGTGTTGGACATAACGTGAATGAATATTTGGATATGCGAAAGCTCTGTTCAAAGTGGGTGCCGCGCGAGCTCACAATCGACCCAAAACAACAACGAATTGATGATTCTAAGCAGTGTTTGGAGCTGTTCAATTGTAATAAACCCGAATTTTTGCGTCGATATGTGACAATGGATGAAACATGGCTCCATCATTTCACAGCGGAATCCAATCGACAGTCAGCCTAGTGGACTGCACGTGATGAACACTAAAAATGCTATAACTCACATACTAATAGTGAACAGCTATCAAATTTATACACGTGCCTTTTGAAGGTTTGGGCTAACAAAAATCGTATGAATTTAATACTAGTAGCGCCATCTATGTGTCAGCCTACGAACTTTTCAGCCTACCTGTTATTTATTGTTGTCAAGAAAAAAATTTGTGGCTCTTTAAAACTTTGTAAATTGTCATTTTTGGCTCTTCCGACTCAAAAGGTTGCCGACCCCTGGTCTAGCTCCAACTAACATTCCGCGTTCAAAGTCTGTTAATTCCCGTCGTGCGGTCATCATCACGTCAAAACCTCTTCACATGAATAACTTGAACAGAAATGAAAGCTCTGCGAAAGCACTGCGCATTTATACCTGTTCTACGCGATGCTACTGCCATCTGAAAATTTGCATATTGCTATCCCATGACTTTTGTCACTTCAGTGTATATGACTATTATTATCTAACAGTTACTTCCTCAACTGATAATTGTAGATACATTCCTAATTACAAAAAATATTTCAAATTATTTTCAATTTCAAAAATATTTCGAAGCAGTTTAAATCAATAAATAACTAGAAGCAATCAGTCAATAAATGTCTTTTAAAATATTTCTTACAATGACAAGTAATACATAAAAATTATATTGTTTAATGATCAAAGCTAATTAAGATATAAACCATGGTTTTATACATTTAACTACTTTTTAGCTAATTAAGATAAATCACTATACTTCATTACAACTGAAATCATAAATTAATCTATATTTATATAATTTCATAATAGCGGGGGTGGAAAATCAACAAATGATTTTTGTAGCAGCTTTCAGTGGTTTCATAGCAGGGTAATATACATTTTTGTAATAGCTTTCTCACTCTCAGTGATTTCGTAGCAGTGTTTTCTTCAGATTTCAAAGCATATACTAATTAATTTTATATTATTTAGCAATTTTATGATTGATATGAAATAATATCGCACGGGTTGTACATTAATTAAATTAAACTCAATCATTTTATATGATATTCGAAATTCAATACGAAACTAATTTATTGATGTATTTATAAGAAGAAAATTAGAATTAGAATCGTACGTTAAAATATTTTTATTTAATGTATAGATAATAAAATAAATACATCCATTATTGAATTGGACACATTTCAATACTGGATGTATTTATTCATATTCTTTGCAATTTTTAATGGCTAACAATTTTTCTTTATCCTTCTTGCAACTTCGAATATTTTGGAATTCTTAGCAATGAATATTTTTAATGGATTTCATATAAAAATATGATTATTAAATTTTTTAATTGAAAAAATTATTATTAAATTAAATTTTTCTCTGAATTTTATTTTGGAATGCTATTTTTACATTAAATATGTTATTTAATTAAAATACGAATTATTTTAAATAAATGGTAGTAAGAAATAAAAGATTCATTTAAAATTTAAAAGTATCAAATGATATACGACTTTTGATTGAGTATAGAAAAAAATGCTTATTTGCTTCCAATAAGTTATTTCTTGTATAAGCAAAATGGTGTATTTTAATTTTAAAATTAAATCTAAAATTATATGTATCCAATTTTAGAAAAAATACAAAAGTAGCACAAAAAAACCCCACTATTTCATGCGTAAGGAGAATGAACAATAATTAAATATAGATAAATAATGTATGTCATATAATAATGTATAAATGTTTTTAAATATTATTTAACAAAACTAATTTTTGAGAATTTTAATATTTCTAGATACAACATATTTGTAGATTTTCTGTAAAAGATAGTACGCTTAAGAAATTCAGTTCAAGTAATAAATGGGAAATAAAGAATTGCTGTAATACTTCAAATGAAAGATTACAGCTAATTTTTAAATTATTTTAAAATTTGGTTATTATTTAACAAGATAATAAATGAGGGACAAATAAAACATATTAGTTGTAGAGAAGAGATTCAAAAATTTTCGGAAATAAAAAAAAATTATGCTTGGTGGTGATTAATTTAAAAATATAAAATATTAATAAAATTTGCAAATTTAAATGTAATGCATTTATTTGAAACAGTTAGTTTACTTTTGTTCAGTAGTATATGTTCACAAACAAATTATTTATCCTATTTGTTCCTATAGAGAACAACAGATAGCGCCACAATATCGTCTCGAATAATTTAAAAAGAATTTTCACTCTATTATAAATGTTGTTCATGTAATTAATAAATCCTATTGGCAACAAAAACTTTATAAAAACTTTTATAACAGTGGTTAACTTTTACCCCCTCTAATAACGATCTTAGAAGATTAGCTCATTTATATTAGGCTATTTTTCTGGGTTACTAAATTAAAATAAAGGGAATATCTCATTTTCGGCGTAAAAATGCGCAATATGCCTTTTTTGTAGCAAAGCATGAATTTAGGTGCAGATTCCCCTCCCCTGATAATAGTAGTAATTAGAATGTCCTACAAAAACTTTTGTTTTCTATTCTTTTTATAATAAAAGTAAAAAAAAATTGGAAAAGGTAGGGTTATCTTTTAGATGAATAACTAAGATAACTTTACATAGGAAACCCTGATATAAAAAATCATGACAGGGATGATAAAAAAACTGATTAAGAAAAACGAATTATTACCAGGAAATTTAAAATCATACGTGACATTTTTAAAATTCAGTTACTATTTTTTTTTCTTCTTAAATAAAACCAGCAAAAAAAAAAAAAATAATAATAAATAAAATAAAATAAATAAATAAATAATAATAATCAAATAAAATAAAATAAAAATATATAAATGATTAGTTGTAAGATTGATGAATTATATTTTCCATGTACAGAATAAACCACCCTTTAAAGAAAAAGTAATAAATAATAAATCGTTGCAAACAGCAATCTTGAAAATTAAGCAATAGTAGCCCAATGATGATACTAATTTGAGGATGAATTAGTAGATCTTTTAAAAACTGAATGGGATAATAATCAGCTCAGACATTGTATTTTATCACTTATTACAATACAAAATTTGGAAAATAATTAGTATTAGTTAGTTAGTCCTATTTCCTCCACCACATCCCAAATTTTAGGATTGTTATGAATATAAATGCTAGTACATCCATATTATAGAAATATATTTATATATATATATTGAATTTGTTTTTAACATAATATGTAGTGGTAAAAAAAATAATTCTCCCACAATTAAAGTGAATACAAAGGTCTTTTTAAAATTTTAGTTGCCAACAATTAATTTATACATCAGAATGAAGAATTTGCTATTTATAAAACTGACACTTACAAAAATGTAGATAAATCTAGATTATTTCTATGTATGTTATTATGTTTAAAAACAAGCTTCCTACAAATTTTAGCTACAGTAATTTTCTGCATATAATTCATAGTATTTTGTAACTTGCAGGCACAACTTTAGGCCAGAAAAAAAAAAAGAAAAAAAAAAAAAAAAAAGAATATTTTATAGTGGCATATATTTTATGAAACATTTGTCCAATATTGTAACATTGTCCAACAAACATTCAATCATTTCTTTGTGCATTACCATGTGCATTGTTTCATTACCATGTGCCAGAAGTTATGTTTGTACATCTATGAAGTAAAACTAGCAACATGTTTTCAGTTTTAACGGGTATTTATCATGCCATATTAATATAAGAAAATTACAGAACAAATTTAAGTTGAAAAAAAATATATGCATATAAGAAACATGTTAAAAAAATGATAACTTTCAGATAAATTAAATATAATATAGATAAGATAAATAAATTAAAGATAAATTAAAATAAGATATTTTTCAGATATTTTGCACCGTTCATATTTTCAAAAAAGATAAAAACTACATTAGCAACACAGTTAATTATTAATTTGCCTTTACTTAATCCTTATCTTTGAATTTATTGCAATCCTTTTCACTCATGAGCACAAACTAAGGAATGATATAAGTCGCATCTTGTTTACTTACATAAAAATATGGCTCCTTGATGAATGAAACAAAAAATGCTTCAGAACGGGATTTCTAAATTAATATGATTAAACTTTATACTTATATAATTTAAATGAAAATTTCATATTTAATTGAAGATTTTAATTAATATGGCAATATATTAATATGAATATATATTAATATGAGGAGAAGATATTATAATACCTGAATTTGCAAATGAGGACTTTTAAAATTTCTTTCAAAGAAAATTACATCTTGATCTTGATTGTGTAAATATTCAACAAGAGCATCTTTATAATGTTGAATTTCTTTTGCAGAAGATTCAGATAGATTAATAGAAGCTGGTACATGCTCCATAGGAATAATGAGCAAATGATCCTTAACTAACCCACCTTTAGCTAAAGTTATGTAACTCTGAAAAAAGATCACAAAATTAAAAAAAAAGATAATTATTAATTTAAATAATACATACATATAAATAAATTTTAATAATTCAAATATTGCCAGAAATCCTAAATATTAAAACCAAGCAAGTGCATACACGATAGTGAATCTATGCTCTACAAAGCAATTTTGAATAGATTTCTTTACCTTTAGTATATTAGAAAGGAGTTTAAATAAAATTAACTAATAAGTTTTAATATGATTCAATTTATAAAAGTATATATATATATATATATTTAGAGAATAAATACTTTATATCAAAAACACCTTAGTGTTTAATAAACTAAATATATTTTGCCACAAATAAAAAAAAAGAGAGAGAAACTATAATTTTAGCACATTTCTTTGCAAAAGACATTATATAGTTTAATTAATGACTGCATATATTGCTAATGTAAAATATTTTAGGTACACTCTGTTAAAGGAGAAAGTTTTGAAACCATCATCATTAATAACATCTTTATTTCTTTTTCTAACTGAAATCAAATAAGTCATTATTGCACATGACTTGACCTCTTATCGATGTAAAAAGTAATGCAGAGTTCTTTATTTATTCTTAATTTCTAGCAGTAGGATGAAGGGAGGAGAATCACACTGTTAATTTCTAAAGAAAAAACAAACTGTACTGCATGTATAATGTCAGTTAGACAAAGACATCACTTGAGCAAGTACAATTGTGCTTGTGTAGTAGTAGTACATCTAGCAATGCAAAGTATTATTCAAGTTGTCACAGAATTGAGTTATTTCACAGTGTAAAAAAAAATTCCTGAAGGTGATACTGTATTGCTGAAGTACGCATAAGATCATGGAAGGAGGCCCAAACCTTACGAGGATAGATAAGTATTCCTAGCAGCGAAAAAGAACAAAAATCTTACTCATGGGTGCATTGCTGCATATAGGCACTTGCACATTCACTAATCAGCATCTAAACCAACATAGTAATTTAATTGTTGAGAAATCATCAAGTCATGTTGATTTATGAACAAGTCCGAAACCTGTTATAGGCATTCTGCTATAAGCAAGTCATTATTGGTAATGTTTAAGTTGCTGTAATAAGAATATTCATCAGACAGTAACAGTAGATCAGAGTCTGTGTCGAATTCCGATTCATTATCATCATCGGAATGTTCATGAAATTAATTATTATGGCTAAAGAGAAATGGTTTCAGCAGGCATCATGTATGGTAACAAAACATGGCTTTAAATCTTTCACATAAATACAGTGAAATAATAGTGTATTGCATTGATTCTTCTGGATCATGTCAGTCTTTTTTGTGGCACAGTGGTTGAAACTACCTATTCATGAATGACAATGCACTTCTCACAGGGAAGCTGAAGTGCTGAAACACTAGAAGATATTTATGCTTTGACATGGTTTGCATATTCAGGAGGTTTAAATCCTGTTGATATGCATGGAATGACCTTGATAAACCTGTTACAGAAATCACCTACCTCAAACAATATAGGAACAATATCCCCAAGCTTTTAACACACAGAGAATATGCATAACAGATGTCTAATGTACATGAGTCTGAGGAGATCCTATTTCCTACTAAGACATGTCTGCCCTTATTTTGACAATGAGCATTTATTTTGGCAGTTTCAAATTGCTCTAAGAAGCCTCTTTTTCTTGTCTTGTTTTTTCAGGTGGTGAAATGTGTATCATTTCTCTATATCATAAAAAAAAATGTACAGTACCTCTAATAACCATGCATATATTCAATTTTTATACTAAATTATACTAAAAACTGTCTGCCTCTAAACAATTGTTACGTAGTGCAGATATTTATGCTTAAAAAATTTTTTTTTTACTTCATTATAAAAATATATTGTATTGCATCTCTTATTTGAGAGTTATTTTTAGGATTGATCTCAAAAGGATTAATAAGACCCATACAGAGCTTAGAAATATCAAAATTTTGAAATTTGAATAAAAAATTCCTTATTTCCACTAATTAACTCTTATGCTTAAGTACATTTGAATTATAATGAATATAAAAGATTCTATTACAGATCTCTAATAAATTCCCTACTTAATAACAATGTTTATCACTATTAGATATACGTCAGCAACTAGTTCTCTTCTTTCCTCTTAAAAAAAAATACTTCAAGTAATTTTCCGAAAACACAATATATTGTCACGCTATGTGACAATACTGCAATGAAATTCAGACAAATCAAAGTTTCATCAGTTTTGTAAATGAAAATAATTTCAGAATGAAATGCCAGACGTCTGTTCTCTTTTCCAGCTGCTAAAAAGTATATTAAAGCTTATAATTAGTATATTTCCCACCAAGCATTACATGTCCAGCAAATTTCAGAGTTCAAAATTTCAGGTCTATTGAATGTTTTCTTGGTGGTTTTTCAAATTTTAATAACGAATAAAAATATACAGTTTTAAGGTTTTTTTACTAATTAAAATAAGGTTTTAATTACATTAAAAAGTAACTAAGAATTTTTTATAATTTTAACTAAACACCACATAAAAAAAAAAAAAAAAAACAATAATTTGTAAGAAAAAAAAATTGGGTTTTTCTAAATGTTACAGTTTTTAAATTTTAGGGAATATACAAATAGAAAGATATCTTGGTTTATATATAGAGAGATTAGACTAGTTCTTATAGCTAATTTCTAAATGATTATCAAAAACCATAAAAAAATATAATTTTATTATCCTTCCGAATAAAAAACATTCAATCATTATTTGATTTTGATTTCTTATGAATGAATTCAGTCTTTTAAAATAAGCCATATTTCACTTGCCACAGGTGAAAATATGGTGGTGGTGATAGAAAAATTTCAGTCATCCATGTGATAGATAAATAATGTGACTAGAAATCTTTTATCTTATTGTTTTACATATATTCAGCATCATTGTAATGGTGAAAGTCATAAAATCTAATTATGAAACATAGTTGCTTTGCATTGTGGATATATACGAGAATCAAATTTTGAATTTCCTTAATTTACACCAATGAAGTTTTGTCAACATGAATAAAGAAGACTATATGCACTTACATAATCACCTATGCTTAGTAACAGCTGTTTTTGAATATCAGGATTTGTAAAACAAAACCAACAACTCTCTTGAGACACTAGAATAAAAAAATATATATAAATAACTAAACTTTTCAATTGAATTATGAAAATAATAATGAAAAAGATAAAACAGCAAAATAAATACAAAATATTGTAATTTGAGCACAACTGTTGGATTTATAGAGTAGTTAGAATGAGCATGTCTTAAGATATAATTTACTTTCAGACACAAAAATTCAGAAATGGTATTAAAACTATGACACACTAACATAATTTACAAATGACAATTCAAATATCTGGAAACAACATTAAAAAGTATCAATATATTTATGAAAACTATGTTAATATACATCTGTTTTTTAAGTAGTTTATATATATGATTCCATATAGATTAACACATCAGTTGCTAACGTAAAATGGCTTTAATAACTTTCCTAATTATCATTTAAACATCACATAAGAAGTATAGTTGGAAATGACTCGAAAATTAATTTACGGTGCAATATAACTTATTAAAAAATGAACAAACATGACTATTAACTGCTAATTCGAAATTTTCCAAAACGGAACTTCACATTTTTAGTGCAATTGATTGATAAAGACTATATCCATTAAATTTTGTGACAAAATTCCACTTAGTTTAAAAGTTACAAAAAAGAGGCTTGCATCCAAATTTACAATTGTTACATTCATTTACTGTTATGTAATCGTCTTCTAATGACTTTAAAAAAAAAAAGACAAATTCATGTGATTTTATTGGAAAACATTAGTATACGACAAAAATAAATACACATTTTTATTATTTTATCATTTACAATCAATATGATCTTTAATGACATCCTATAGTTAAGTTAGCAATAAATGGTTAAAATGCACTACGGACTGCCCAATAAAATTGCATAATTTTTGGTAGGCATTTTAAATTTTCAATAGCATTGGGTAGAATTAGAAACTAATAGTGAAGATCCCCATTGTTTTCTTTTTAATGTAAGAAATTATCAAATGAGCTTTGATTCCAGGTAGCTCTATTTGATTTTTTAAATACATATAGAGTATGTCAGGTGTAAAAAAAGCAGAGTTTTCTTTTCTGCACTAGTTATTTATTGCTTAATGATGAAAGTGAAAAGTTTTTTGCATGCTTGTGAGTTAAAACAAAAATTATTTGAAAGAAAAATTTATGGGAATTTTGGACAAATGATTTTTTAAACTTTTTAGAATAAATTTTACCATTTCTATTAGTATGCTAACTTCCAATTAACAATAATTTAAATACAAAAATTGTGTTAAATGGAATTAATAAAGCAGTTAAATTGGATCAAAATGAAAGAATTTGATCGTTATGAAGAAATAATTCAAATTAACATATAATTATTAATTAGTGCTCTTCTTATAAGTTTATGATTTGAAATTAATTTGTAAGTAATTCACTTTCCATTAACACATTTTAATAACGAATAAATATTTTAAAATTATTTTTCTCACAAGAAGTCTTACAAATATCTTATTAGTGTATTGTTTAAATGGAATCTATTTTCTGCAATAATTATGTTGTTATTTTATTTTTATTTATTTCAAATATTCTTATTAATGTTTATAATTTAACATGCAGTTTTCTTTTAATATTTTAATGTATTCACTTATTTTTTTTTAAATTTCTTAATTTACACACGCACATATATATATATATATATATAT
>BPLQ01003277.1:946876-962176 GCA_021605075.1 Caerostris darwini
TTATATATATTTTCTTTGATCAGTTAAATATTTCTTTCAAAAATATCTACCTAATTAATCAAGCCAAGTGCTTACATAATATAAGGTCTGATAAGATTATTTTCTATTAAATAATATGAATTGAAAGAAAATGTATTTATTATTTATTTTCAAAGTTCAAAGAGTTTTCAAGTTAATGTATGATTAGCCTAGAATGTTTCATTCACTTGCTTATTCATTTCTGTAATGCTGACATCCGTACTATGCAATTAGTACCAAAAATTAAGTGTACACTAATTTACAAAACTAATTTAAAACAAATCAGTTTTGTCTATAAATTTCCAGTATTTGTATCGAGTATCTCTTTTTTAAGTTATGCAAATATGAATACACTAATTAAAATCGGTGCTGAATTGAATCAAGCATTGAAAATGAGATATAAAAATTAAGTATTTGTATATTGAAAAAAGTGGAGTAAAAAAAAAAAAATTTATTTGCTAATGCATTCGAGAAAAAGAGTTGTATTTGAATATTTAATGTGATGATGTTTAAAGTTTTGACATTTCTATTTCTCAGAATAATCCCTCTTTCAATTTAGTTCACATTTTTAGTTTGATTCATTTTAATATTTTTGTAATGTATTTTTGCTTAGGTTACTCCACTTTTTAATCACCTTGTAATTGCCAATGAAAACATTGTAGTTAGTTCAAAGCTAGTGTTTGTATAATGATTTTAAGAAAATCAAACAATGAATTTAAAGAGTAAAACTTACTTCCATTTGCTAAACAAGTCAGTAGATGTGGTGTGGTATTTGGGTAGGGAATGCATGTTAATGTTAGATTAGGCAAGTTTGTATTGATTAATATTACTTTAGATCAATAAATGTATTTTGATATCTTAGATAATTTAAAATCTTCAGTTTCATGAGTGTTTGTTCAATCTGTGTAACAAAACAATAAAATAGCATTTTCCAAAACACAGAAATATTCTATGAAAAAGTAAAACAAACCAAAGGCTTCATTTGAGAGTGCTTCAATTAATTGCCCCTTAGAAAAATTATGTTCAAAACAATTTTGAAATAACTCATTAATTGTAACAAATAAAAAAATTTTTTTTATAAAATTGTAATCTTTGTATTTGTTTGAGATATGAAAATCTTGATTAGTATCACAGTCAGTCACTAATACAAAAGTTTTATCCATTTTCTTTCAAAGAAAAATGTCTAGAAGTTGCACATTTTTATAAATTAGTTTTTAATAATGCTTCTGGGAGAGAAAACAACAACAACAACAAAAAAAAACATGGCTATGTGCTGCAGCCTATAATCTGCTCATTGAAATAATAAGGGTTTTTAATGTATAATCCACAGATTATAAGCAGTAATTTATAGTAAGATATTTTAATAGTTTAAAAAATTCCTGCTACTTTCATATAGTTGTAAAATCAAAGTTTATTAGATCAGTTATTACAAAAGTTTATAAAAATATGAAAATTAAATCATGTTAAACATGAAACTTTTGCTTTTTCTCATTCACTCATTACTACAATTATATTAAATAGAATGATTTTAGAAAAAAGCATTGTTTATTTATATCTACTACCATGAGAAAAATAAGAATTTAATGCCAGTAACAGTTTACAGTCTGTTTTTGTTTAATTTTTTCATTCTTGAAGAATGTTTTTAATATTTCATGTTAATCTTTAAAGATTTTCTGGAGGGTATACTAGCTGCAGTTTTGAAGACTGCTGCTTTAGTTATATAACATATGTTTAGAATATTGAAAACATCTTCACATATGATTTTTATTTCAACTTATTCTGTATTTAACACAGTAATGTTAATCCTTTTTAAAACACTATAAATAAGAAAAATTTAAATATAATTCATTAAATTTCGTTTTTTTTTTTTAAAGGAATGTTTTCTCGAATTCATTTGGCTTCTCCCGGTTCTTGGTCTTTAAAGTTAAAAACTGTAACATACTCTTCAAGTCGTCTTCCTTACAAAGAAACAACAGTTTGCTTAAAGCAGTTCCCCTCTGTTTTTATTCATTGTAGATGGAAAACTACAAGCGGGGATCATGATTCATCTCTTCCTAAAATCAAAGAAACTGAAAATGCTCAACTTACACTTGCTAAAAGAGGTATATATTTTTGTTCATTATAGGTTTCTTGCTTTTACTTTATTAGTTTTCTTTTTAATTTTAATAAAAGTATAGAATTATTCACTTTTATTCATCTTAGCATTATTTAATTTATATTTGATGCTCTTTCATCATTCTTAAAAATTTAGCAACCTTTCTAGTTAATGCAATTAATAAAAAGTAAGTTATGTTTTTAATAGAAGCAGAGTTACTATTGTTGAGCTGTTAAAAAAAATAGTTCAATTTGCAAAATTTATTTATATTATTGTCATTACAATTTATATTTCTGGTTGCAAAATAATTTAATAATGTGTGAAAAGTCTTACAAATAAAAACCTGATGGTTATATTTCCTGGGAATAAATTCATATATCATATATGTAATTTCAAAAGATACTGAAATGGCCATTAGTGTTACATTTTTGGCATACTCTTTTAGCTAATGATTCGACAAAAAAGGATTCTTTACTGGGGAACTTCTCAGATGACTACCAGCTATGACAGAAGAATTGCTTGTTAGTTCTGTTATTAACATTTGTTCCTCTGCTTATAGTGGGAACAAATGGTAATATAGAGAAGCTACAAGCTAACTGTTAAATGAATTAATTCTTTTCAATGTGTTTCCTTAAACTTAATAGCAGTTCAAGATATTTATAGACTTTATTGAAATTTTTCTCAAATATATTTTTCTATATTAGTTAGGTTGAGAAGAAAACATGCATTTCAATTATTAAAAAAATCACTAATAAAAAAAATTATCATATGTTACATTTTTTTTATTAATATTTTTTTAATAATTGAAATGTATTCTATTTTTGATATATTAGTACTTAAAAATGTATATTAAATGTTCTGAACTTTCAGTAAAGGAAACTACTAAAGATGCTGGATATCTTGGTATTATAATTGCTGGTATTGGTGTGACAGGTATTCTTCGATTCTGTGCATAAAATATAATTATTTTAAAAATCTTATTTATAATTTATGTACACAAATATTTTATGTTTTTTAGGTATAATGTTCTATGCTATAATAAGAGAACTTTTTTCTAAACAAAGTCCATATTCAATATATAGCGATGCATTAAATTTGTGCTGTAGTAATCCAAGTGTAGTTGATGTTCTTGGAGAACCAATTAAAGGACATGGAGAGTTGTCATCTCGTGGTCGCCGTAGACATGTGAGGTATTTATTATGATTAAGTTCTTATTATTATTTGTTGAAAAAAATATATATATTTACTGTTTCTTATATGTATATTTACTGATTTAGCAGATTGTTTAAACCAAAACAATTTACAATATTTATATTTTTATTTATAAGTATGTATGAAGGGGTGTGTGTATACATGCCTACATTAGTTTATAAATTTGCCTTTTTATTCTACTATTTAAAAATATATTACAGTTATAGCCATGTTTATTAGTCTAAACATGTATATCTTTCTCATAGTAAGTCTGTATATGTGTATATCTGCATTTATTTATCTGTCTGTATATATGTGTATCAAGTTTTTTGTTTAATTGTATGAATGAATATGTGTGTTTTTAGTTCTCACTTTATATTATGTTTGCATGTATACATATGTATATTATTTTGATATCTATTAGTCTTACAATCAGTATTTCATTGTTTAAATACTGATTATACATGTATATATATGTATGCATGTACATATACAGGTCTATATATTTATCTACATGTATTTACATAAACAATTAAGCAAATATAGATACATATATACTTATACAGATAACTCATAACATCTAGATACACTGATTTTCAAAATTAAGAAATTTTTTACTTTTGATTGAATATCTCTAGAAGCAATTTGTAGATTGTAATGAATAAACAGCATGATCATGTGTAAGACTTACAAATGTAGAAAGATCTCAAAAAGAACTTGTAATATCAAACAAAAATTAGTTAATAGAAAGAATAGTCCCTTACGTTTATATAGCTGTTAGTATATCAAAGGGTTTTTTTTCCCTTGGCTACTAGAGATGACTATTCTTATTTTATAATTGTTTTACACTTATTGCATTTCTCCGTTCTGACTTAGATTTCTTTTATTATTCACATAATTATCTATTATGCTTACCTTTTGGACACCAGTGTATATGACTGGAAGCTACTGAATAAACTATACCACTAAGATTGTCCATGTTGAAATGTACTTCTTTTCTCTCTTTGTTTACATATATATATATACTTAAATTCCAAATTATCTGTAGCCATTTAGTGTATGAAAAGGATGGAAAAAATTATATGAGAATGAAGTTCTATGTCAAAGGCTCCAGGAGGAGTGGAACTGTTCATTTAGAAATGTTTGAAGTAAGTTTTTATACCTTACATTGCTCCTTTCTTATCCCTAAAAATATTTCTTTATTTATAGAGCTATCCTATAGTTATTTTAATTAAGATCTTGTCATATTTTCTAGTACCTTTTCAAGCATTTCCTAAACATGTAAAATTGTGTAATAATTTATATTAATGATGAAGTGAATGAACATGTTTACTGAACAAACAAGAATGGGGAATAATATTTATGACCAATAACAATATGGATGTTGTACACATTTTAATATTTTAGAAATGTTAATTAATTTAAATGTCATTGAAAACCATCAAAATATATTACAAAGCCAACAATTTAGCCAAAGTTGTTTTGAATGCAGCCATCAATAAAGAACCGTGTTTAAAAAAATGCTTTTAGTAATTTCCCCTTTGAGTTTAAAATTTTATATTTTTTTATTGCAGCAATAATGCAAAATGAGTTTATTTAATATAGTGACATATAAATTTTTAGCCTGCCTATGAATAGAATAATATACATTAGACATAATAGTATTCTTACATTATTATAATTTTCTTGCAATCTAGATTCTATACCTTATATATATATATATATATATATATATATATATATAAATCTAAACATGAAAAAATTCTTAAATAAAATCATATTTGATGTACATGAATAAAGATAAGCCAACGGCCGTACCATGCTGAATATACCGGTTCTCGTTAGATCACCGAAGTCAAGCATCATTGGGCGCGGTCAGTACTTGGGTGGGTGACCACCTGGGAACACTGCGTGCCGTTGGCAAATTTGGGACCTGAATGGCCGAGTGTCTAGCGCTCTGGCGCTCGGTGCCACAGGTTTCGGGTTCGAATCCCGGCGGTGCCATGGATGTTTGTAGTGGTTCGGAATCCACTTTAAGCCGTAGGTCCCGGTCTCCTATGACTGTAAGAGCGTCACGGAGCAAAAGTCAGGCTTCTACCTACGGGTGCTCCATTACAACAGAAGCTGCTTCCTTCCCCTTCAATCATGAGTACATATGGGCTCGTGGGCTTGGCCAGCCAAGTGGGATAAGAAACAACAAACACATGAATAAAAATGATATTCCTTTTGATGTTTGTTTAACTTTATCATAAAACACACCAGTGGGTTTCTTAAACTTCTTGGTATTTTATGAAAATAAAAATATGATTTTATTCCAATGAATTCTGAAATATATGCAACTTGTAGGTTTTATAAAAGGATAAGCAATAGTATAATAATAATAAAAAAAAAAGGATGTTTCAATAATGAGTAATTTTTATTCACATAAAAAAAATGTTTCAAATAATAATTAGCATTTTTGCTGTAGTTGTTACTATTAGCTTCAAATAAAATACATTCTATGTTGTGTTTTATTTTGATTTAAGTTTTAGTATCATTTTTTTAATTTTTATTAAATTAATGTTTTAAATATGTATATAAAAATATTGTTACTTACATATTGACGTATTTACATATTAGCTGCTTTTACTAATATTCATTTTTATTTTTCAGGGAGAAAATTCACGTTATGAATATAGATATTTGTTTGTTGATATAGATGGCTATCCTCCAAAGAGTATTATTCTGAAGGACAACCGTTACTTAAATAATAATTTTGTAAATAACATTGATATAGAAAATAAATTATAAATTTTGAACTGTATACAAATGAATCTGAATACACACACAAGTATTTTACTATAATTATAGATTATTATATAAATTAAGGATTATTTTATGTCATTAAAATATTAGAAAATATATAGTTTTCCTTTCTTTAAACAATTGTAATTTTCATGTTTAATTCTTATAAAATAATGGTATTTCTTCTCAATTTATGTTATGCAAAGAGATGAGTCAGAACAATCGGAAATTATACAATTAAATTCAACCATACAAATTACCAAAAAACTAATAAATCTGCAATTACAAACAAAAGTCAATGAATTCATATCTCTCAGTCCTCTTAATCCATAAATATTAGTAAAAAAAAATATATGTGACACTTGGAGCTAAACCAAATTATTTATTACCTTTTATACAAACATTCAGTTTCATATAAATAGCAGGCTCACTAATACTTTTAAATATATTACTTAGTTATATGCCATAATAGTTGAATTTTTTTTTTTTGAAACATTTTTTTCACTTTTATAAAAATTAGTTTCATATAAAAAAAAGTTGTTACAGAGAGTAAAGTTTTGTTCAATTTTCATTTTCTACTTGAATTATGTATAAAGAATAGCTGATGTGAAAACCTTAAATGTAAGACAATAATTGTAGAAAATATGAATTGAAAGAATTAATTTCACTTTCTTAATAATTTATAACACAAATAGAAAATAAAGAGATTGTCAGGGTGTATTTTTTCCCCCACCATTCATTCTGAAATACATGCAGGCTTTAAAAAATGACTAGCAAATCCTTATTCTGATAAATCTTGATTTTATATCAATTGGAAGAAAGTGCCTTCTTAATAACACAAAAAATTTTATCACTTTTTATGTATGATAAATTAATTTTTTAAAAAGAATTTGAGTAGCAAATAGTTTTGAAATCAACAGAAAATTGGAGTGATTTCAAGTTTTTTTATAAAAGAAGTTAAGTTCTTTCATTTGCTCACGTAGGATTTTGTCTTCGGATATAAGATTTTATCTGAACAAAATGAAGTGTAATTATTTAAGAAGCTGAATAGGTCTATCTGGCGCCATCTATTGATAGGTAATATGCAACTTAAATCTAAAAAAAAACTAAAATTAATTAATAAAATTTAATTACTGAATTAATATTTGAAAAAACTGTATTAACATCAAGTGTCATCCACTAAAAGTTAAAAAAAAATATATTTGAACTTGAGTGGATGAATAAAAAGTATTTTATTAACGATTGAAAATTTGAACAAGATATATATAGGGAGAGGGGGAGCTAATAGAAGGAATTGAAAAAATAGAGCATTAAAACTAAGAAGTACTTCTTAAAAAAATAAAATTTTAATATTTAAAAAAATAACATAAACAAATTATAGATTAAAATTCAATCTTTTCTTCTCTTTTGAAAACTTATCGATTGCATTATGTCAACTGCAATATTTCAATGAATATGTAAGAAAGCTAGAGATTCTTAATCTTCTATGTTTCTCAAATTGATTTTCTACCTGCTTAAAGTTGAAAAAGATATTTCGTTTGCATATGCTACTAGTAAAATGGCAAATATTTTTAATAAGAAATATATATTAGGATATAAATTCCTTTTACTTTTACCTGGGGTGTCAATTTTATTTTTGCATATTGCACTTGTGGAAAATATATGGAACCACAATTTTAATTTACCAAATATAAATCGATCTTCAGCCTTCGCTCAAGATCGTTATTGGAGGGGGTAAGAGTTCTGCTTTTGTGATATTTAGGCGATAGGATTTATTTGTTTCTTCAATAGACTTATTTAATTTATTGATTTTTTCATTTGTCATAGAGCGAAAAAAAATTTTTTAATGATTTGAGTCTATATCGTGCCGCCATCTACTGTTATTTATAGAAACAGGATAAATTGTTTGTGAACATATACTACTAAATGTTTCTACAGTATCCATTTCAAATGGATGAATTAAATTTGAATTAATTACAAATTTTATTAATATTTTACATATTTAAATTATTCACCATTATTAAATTTTTTTTTAATTTCTGAAAATTGCTGAATTTTTCAAACTGTTTAAAATTGTTTTGTTTGTCCCTTTTTTTTTTATTTATTATCTTTTTAAATATCCAAATTTTAAAAGAATTTTATTTTTAATAATAATTTAGAAATTAGCTGTAATCTGTCATTTGAATGATTAAAGCAATTCTTTATTTTCCCTTTATTATTTGAACTGGATTTCGTAAGCACATTTTTTTATTTTACAACAGAAAATCTACCGCTTTGTTACATCTAAAAATAATAAAATTCTCAAAAATAAAATTTGTTAAATAATTTTTTTAAAAACATATTTATGACATTTAACCATTATTTTTAAACAATTATTGTTCCTCCATAAATGCGTGCGTGCGTGCTTGAAATAATTCGTATTACAATTAAATAGCATATTTTATTTAAAAATGCCATGCGAAAACAAACTGCAGATATAAATTTAATATATGTTTATTTTTAAATGAAATCCATGAAAAATTGGTATAACATTTGCATTAAAAATATTCATTGCTAAGAATTTCATAATAATTGAAGTTTAAAGAAAATTTGTTAGCTCTTAAAAAATACAAAATGTATTAATAAATACATCCGTTACTGAAATGTTTCCAATTCAATAATGGATGTATTTATTAATATACATTAAATAATAAAAAATTATTATATATGCATTAAATAAAAAAAAATTCGATTATAATTTTAATTTTCTTCTTAAAATTTATGTATGCATTAATAAATTAGTCTCGTATTAAATTTCGAATGTCGTACGAAATGATTGAGTTTAATTTAATTTCGGTACAAATCATGCAATTTTATTTTATATTAATCATACAATTGCTAAATAATATGAAAGTAATTAGTATATGCCTTTAACTCTGTAGAAGAACTTTTAATGTCAAAATATACTGCTACGAAACCACTAAGAGAGAAAGAGAAAGCTACTACAAAAATGTAATTTGCTCTGCTACGAAAGCAATGAAAGCTGGTACAAAAATATAATTTGCCCTTCTACGAAAATTATTTTTTGATTTTCCATCCCTGTAGGAAGCAATATTTAAAATTTTAATGTACTATATTTTCAATCGTTGAGTATTTAATGCAATTAAATCTTTGTAATGAAAAAAACTGAAAACTTTTTTTTATTTTATTTATAAAAAATTTTAAATTGTTGTTAGATTTTCAGAATTTTTCCAATTTTTCATCTGAATTCATAATTTTATTCCTACATTCTGTTATATCATACAAATTAGTAGGAACGGTTTCATTCAACTTATTGATACTTGTTTTTGCATTAATTAAATAATTTGATCTTGTATCATTGCTGATTTTCTATATGTACGTCTACATGACCATTTAATACATCTTCATCAGTTTTAATTATTTGCTTTTTATAAAAATAAAGATTTTCGTTTTGAAGTTAATTGTCTTCTTCTAGCGTTATTTTCTAGAAAAATGAAACAGTGTTTAATTAATCTTACACATGATAGTAAGTCATAATAACTCTAATGCATAAGTTTTCGGAATATGTAGAACATTAAGAATTACGATAAAAATTGAAAATAAATAATTTTTAGTAGCTCATATATAAGGATTATAAATGGCTGTTATTAAAAATGAGATTTAATTAAGAATATTTAAAAAGTAATATAATAATGTGTAGATTTAACTAAAAAATTATTACTTCATTGACTATGAGAAACTGTGATTGGCTACGGAAAAGTTTCGCACAAAAAAAAGCACTTCATATAATTTTTTTCCCTTCGATCTGAAGTGAACATAAGACCTAAAAAAATGACCATATGTCACAAAAAAAAAAAAAAAAAAAAAAATGTCCTGGAGGACATGTTGTCATAAAAAGAACCCCTAAACGACGGATCAAACTGATTTAATTATTACCGTTTAGTGGGTGCCAAATCAGCGATTTGACTACCTGCTTACACTATGGTGGAATATCTTAAATTTGACAACATTGCTCTTATGAAGGTGGGAGGATCAAGCCAGCTAGTTCCTTCCTCCCTGGTGCGTCTCGGAGTTCTTGGAATATAAAATAGAATTTAAACTTCTTAAATGCAGAAATCCATTGTTTTAAAAGTATTTCAATTGACCTATCTCTACAACCTATTTTTTCTGACCTATCTCTTTTTCGACATTTAAAATTTGCAGACTTATACAAATGTTAATAAATATTCTTAATGTTGCTGTTTGTAAGAATAATTTATCAATTATAAAAGTTTTAAATTCATTATAACAATTTAAAATACAAGCCTGAATCATATGTAAAGAATAGTTACAAACCAGTCTTATTACTGTAGGACATAGTTGCTTTGATATGTAATTCATTTTATTTTTCTTCCAGTTTTCATTATTTCAGAAATTTTAATTTTAATTATGAATTAAAATGTCAGATGTCGCATTTCTTGAATTTAAAATGTTAAATTGAATGCTTATTATCTTGGTATACTGATTCATAAATAGTTAAGAAATCAGGAACTTGAGATAATAAACAAAGTGAGTGCAAAACAAAATACTTCATACACACCTAGTGCTCTTTAAGCCCACTGATTGTAAAGGTGTCATGTTCAGTTGTTATGGAACCCTGCCAAATTTCATAGATGAATCTGGTAGTCAACAACCAATTTTTTCATAATTGAAATCTTGTTCAACTAATAATTCTTTTGTTGGTTGTTGTCACGCCTGGTGTCACAATGTAATTAATAACTGTAGACTTGCATCATGAGTACTTTGGCATGGTGTGTTCATCAGATTTTATTAGTATACATGCCAATGCTCTATTCCTTTGAGTCCCAAACTTTTTCTCTCCCATACCCCTTGATAAAACATTTTTTTTATGAGTATCCCTTTTCTCATAATACCCCCACACTCAATCTTCTATGCAAAAAAAGTTTTTGTTAGGCGGTGATGTTAGGTTAGCTATCAAACTAATGACACTTGATGGTTTTGATTTTATATTTGATTGTATTTTTTTACAAAACAGCAGCCTAACATTAAAACAAATATAATTGTTATAATCTTAAATCTACGATGAAAATTTACAACAATTAGTCGACTTAATAAGTAAATTCTCAAACGCGGCTGTCAAGAATCTCTATGCGATTTTTGAATTTTTTCATGGAGTTGAGTTTTTTAAGATCAGGTTAAAATGAAGTCAAATAATCATGTCAGGAGCAGCACCAGATACTTAAGAATTTTTTTTTAAGCGAGCTATTGTATTACTTTTTCCTACTTTTGAACGTTTCAGCTCTTTAAAAAAATTGTAAGCGTACCAAAAAACTTCGCCTGGTGTTTTTTAATACCAGATTCTCCAAAATCCATTTTCTGGATCATAGATTTAATTTTACCAGACACCTTAAAGACGTTTATCGAACTGTTCTGTAATCCTAAATTGAACTAATTTATTTCTGAAAAAATATCTGGTAAGTAATCCATTCGGTTTCTTGTAATTTAGAGCGTAACTGGAAAGGGTAATCATGTAAAATAAATAAATAAATAAAAGTTGAACATTTTGTCTCAATTAAAACAATTTTACGAGCACTTTTTCTCGTGAAAGTCACCTCCTCACTTTAACATACAAAAGATGTATTTTGTGAAGGTTGTATATCTCTTCACTCAAAGATTTTAATAGTCTGGAGTTTGTTTCATTTTGCCTCTGTAAAATTAACAACTTTCACAGATTGAACACTTCCCTTAATGAATGCATAGGGGTTTGGACACATCATCAAAAGGAATGCAGTAATAATTCCCAGCTGCAGATGCTATTTCAAAAGCCTATGTAACAGAAAATGTCAGTGCTTTCTTCCACTTGTATTGAAGAAAGAATTGTTTTTTATTTTTTTCAATCATTATAGATTTAATGTCGTCAGATAGATCTTTATTTCTTCAGAAACTATTGTAGGAGAAGGAAATATTGATTTTTCGAACATGTTTTTTCACCGAAGAGCACCTTTGATTCAAGCAGATATCAATTTTTTATGATTTTTGTTGCATTTAGCAATATAACTTATTTTGCGGGATGCTTCAATCACATTCTCATTAACTGGGTTTGTAAATACAAAAGATATTATATTGAGATTGATAATCGTCAAAAAAAATTTTTTTTCTTTTAATAAATTGGATTCCTTGTCTCTAAATCGCATTATAATCAAGATGGTTTCATGGCACCATTCGAAAAATCGTCTACCGCAATTGAAAATCAGTTTGACAAGTGTTTATCACTATATTTTCTCGTTTATGACGCACTATTTTAATGGTCTCTTGCGCTTGTAACCATCGGATTGCTTTGAGGTACTGCCAGCTTTCCATTAAATTTCAATGATGTTTGCACTTCTCTTTATCAGTTTTTAACCACTTATTCATTTTGGATAATGAAAAACATCTATGAAACAATATCAACGGAAAGTGAGAAGGGGGAGGGGCCTGTTAATACAAGTTAATTAATTGGCGCCCAATCTGACATTAAAATTGCGATCGACTTCCGATTAAATTTTAAATAAAAACATCGACTTAGAAATTCCCAGAAACAAAAACAAGGGAGGAGGAGAAATCATGCCTAATTGTACAATAGGATCGTTGGTAGACATGGTTTATGATGATCCAACACTAGGTTTATGTTTATTCCTTTGGTGTTTCCCAACATTACTAATGTCAATTTTCACATACTCCCAACCTATTTTGGGAACTGCTGCTCTTTTTCAACAAAGGAATGCACCTCCATATATTGATGTCCTGACAAGAACTTGCCTCTATATCTTAATCATCATCATTTGTGGTGTTGTAAATCTATAGAATATTATTGAATATTTTGTTGTTACTTCTCTTTATTGGAAAACCTCAAAGAACATGGAAACATTAAAACTGCATGGAATATATTAACGCAATATACCATTGGGAATTCGACAAATCCATCTCCCGATCTCTTATGTTTGGGTTATTCAGAATGACAGCAATTTCACTATAAATATTGCTCCTATTGATCTCAATCTGTATTCATGTATTGTTCTTGATAACATTTGCCCCATGTATGAGTCAGTTCAAGATTAATTGAATTCTATTAAAAAACTTTGTATTACTTGAAAAGTTAAAATATTAAATCATAGCGTTTTTTAAAATTTTTGCTGCTTATAAGAATATACTAAAAATACGAAATTTTAAGCAATTGCCATGCGATTTATCATTAGTATTTTATATTTACCATCAAAATAAAGTTATGTAGGAAACTGTTCTTATATTTTTCTGTAAAATTCAAATGATGAACTTAAAGTTTTAAAATATTAATTTAAAACTGTGTGAAACAACAACTTTTCTACATACTAATCTAAAAAAAAAGAATATTTGTTCGATTTTGAATTGCTATTAGTACGTAGTCATAAATGCATCATAATAAATTTTCAGAGAATAGATTCACCCCTCCCCCCTTCCCCATAAAACTATGGTAATTGTGCTTATTATGAATTCTTATTACAGTACAGCAAGTATAAAACAAGTTTACACACCCATGTTATATAGTTATCATCAAAAATATTAAAACCAATTGTTAAATAAATGTAGGTGCTACTCAAGCAACATAAGACTTGGAGGTGTTAATATTTTCTACTAGGTGTATATCACATCAGGATTGCAACAGAAGTTGACTTAGTTATTGTCAATTCATTGATTGTGATGCTCACGATGAATTAATTATTAGAATATAATTTAATTGGGCAAATGCTGCACATGGACTTTGAAAATCACCTAAGTGAAACATATGAACTGTGTTCCAAGAAATTTATATCATTGATTTAACTGAATGTCTATCAATATGAACAAGTAAAAAACGCCACCGCTCATCTCTGCTACAGTGGCTTTCAGCTTATTTTCAGGTGAATGTTCACTTGTTTGCAATCGTCTCCAATACATTTTATCTATAACATGCCACAAACAATAAAAAAAAAGTAATAAAAAAAAAAAAAAACACCTTTTAATCTTTTAACCATCATTCTCCAATCTTTGAGGGAAATCTGACAGACCCTTACATTTTCCTATACTGCAACAAAATACATTACTTGACAGCCCAATCCGATACATTTATTATATCAAAACCAATCCCAATAATTTAATTAGCTATGCAGATAGCATTTGTATGTTATGTAGAAGAAGCCCATATTTGACTCCTCTACTAATTACCAAGACCTAGCTAATTCATCGTACCAACATATTGTAGTTTTAAATTATATGCAAAGTTTTATTTCGGAAGTAGCAGTTGAGTGAGGTATCCATGGCATGGGTAGCGGACTCCGCTAACGTTTTCAATTTCGGTTGGTACTAAGGATAAGTGTCAAGGATGTCATTACAGCGGAGATGCCATCATGCACTACAGTAGTACAGCGCCATCTTCTGGGACGGCGAAATTACGCAAAACATTGACGATTTGATGTTTTACGAAACACCTTCGCTGTGTAAGCAGCCGTTCGTTTCTGTCTAGTTATAATATAGGATAAAAAGATAAATGCATGGTAAAAACAAAAGCGGTGAAGGCTAGTAGAAATCTTACCCAGAAAGTAATTTAAAATTTAAGAAAGTATAATTTATTTTATTATTGGCATATGAATAAGAAAATAATAAAGAAATGCAATAAAAATACATAATATGTAGGTAAAACATTACGGAGAGAGAGAAAAAAGTTTAAATGTGAAAAATAAGGCAATTAGAAAAATAATTAAAGGAAGAGTACAATAAAAATTGCTAATACTGTAGAGAGAAGAAACAAATACAAAACGAATCTGTATGTTAAATAAATTATAGTTTAAAAAAACTAAAAAACACGCTTTTAGAGTTAATCAAACTAAAAAATAATTGTTAACATAAGAATAAAATTACTGACGAGAAAATTAATGTCACTGTTCTAAAAGCGTGGGGTGCTCGATATCAATCGTTATAATTTTTCACTAGTTTCATTCCGAAATGCCGAGTTAGTTTAAAAATGTCATGCAAAACACCCCACGCTTTTAGAACAGTGACATTAATTTTCTCGTCAGTAATTTTATTCTTATGTAAACAATTATTTTTTACTTTTTAGCTTGATTAACTCTAAAAGCGTGTTTTTTAGTTTTTTTAAACTATAATTTATTTCTTAGTTTTTTTAAACTATAATTTATTTTTTACTTTGATTAACTCTA